>JAMPIV010003752.1:290000-388260 GCA_024509875.1 Oreohelix idahoensis
TTTTTGGTTGTGGGGGGGTTTTTGGGGGGGGGGGGTGGTTTTTGGGGGGGGGGGGGGGGGGGGTTGTTTTGTGTGGGTTTTTTTTTGTTTTGGTTTGGGGGGGGGGTTTTGGGTTTGTTTGGGGGGGTTTGTGGGGTTGGTTTGGGGGGGGGGGGGGGGGGGGGGGGGGTGGGGTTTTGTGTTTTGGGGGTTTTTGTTTTGGGGGGGGTGGGGGGGGGGGGTTTTTTGGGGGGGGGGGGGGGGTGTGGTTTTGTGGGTTGGGGGGGGGGGGGGGGGGGTGGTGGGGGGGGGGGGGGGGGGGGGGGGGGGTTTGTTTGGGGGGTGGGGGTTGTTGGGGGTTTGGGGGGGGTGGGTTTTGGTGGTGGGGGGGGGGTTTTGTAGGTGGGTTTTTTGGGGGGGGGTTTTGTTATTTTTTTTTGGGTGTTTTTTTTTTGGGGTTTTTGGGGGGGTTGGGTTTGGGGGTTTTGGGGGGGGGGTTTTGGGGGGGGTGGGGGGGGGTTTGTTTTGTTGGGGGTGGGTTTGGGGGGGGGGGGGTTTGGGGGGGGGGTTTTTGGTTGGGGTTTTGGGGGGGGGGGGGGTTTTGGGTGTGGGGGGGGGGGTTTTTTTGGGGGGGTGTTTGTTGGGTTTTGTTTTGTTGGTTTGGTTGTTTTGGGGGGGGGTTGTGGGGGGGGGTTTTGGGGGGTTTTTTGGGTTTTTGGGATTTGGGGGGGGGGTGGGTTTTGGTTTTTTGGGGGGGGTTTTGGGTTGATTTTTGGGGGGGGTGTTTTTGTTTGAGTGGGGGGGGGGGGGGTGTGGAGTGGGGGGGGGGGTTTTTTGTTTTTTTGTTTTTGGGGGGGGGGGGGTTTGGGGGTGGGGGTGGTTTGGTGGTTTTTTGGGGGGTGTATGTTTGATTTTGTTTTTTGGGGGGGTGTTTTTTTTTGTTTGTTGGGGGTTTTTGGTGGGGGTTGGTTTTTGGGGTTTTGGGTTTTGGGGGGGGTTTTTGGGGGGGGTTTGGGTGGGGGGGGGGTGTGGGGTTTTTGGTTTTTGGGGGGGGGGGGGTGTTTGTTTTGGGGTTTTTGGGGTTGTTTTTTTGGGGGGGGGGTTTTTTTTTGGGGGTTGGGGTTTTGGGGTTGGGGTTTTTTTTGTTTTTTTTTGGGGGGGTTTGGTTTGTGGGGGGGGGGGTTTGGGGGGGGGGGGGTTTTGGGGGTTGTTGGTTTGGGGGGTTTTGGTGGGTTTGTTTTTGGTTTGATTTTTTGTTTGGGGTATTTTTTTTTTTTATGGGGTGTGGGATTGGGGGGGGGGGGTTTTGGTTTTTTTTTTTTTTTATGTTTAGTTTTTGGGGGTTTGATGGTTGGTGTTTTTGTTTTGGGGTTTTTTGATGGTTGGGGGGTGGGGTTTTGGGGGGGTGATTGGGGGGTTTGTTAGTTATAGGTATTGGGGGGTTTTTTGTGTTTGGGGGGATGGGTGGTTGTTGGATTGTTGGGATATGTAGGGTGGGTTGGTTTATGGGTGGTTTGTAATGGGTGGTTTTTTTGGGTTGTTTTTTGGGGGGGGGTTTTTTTGGGGATTTTGTTGGTGTTTTTTTTGTTGGATTGGGGGTTGGTTTTTGGGGGTTTTTTTTTTGGGGGTTTTTGTATTGGGTTTTTTTGTTTTTGGGGTTTTTTTTTTTTTGGGGGGGGTTTGGTTTGGGGGTTTGGATTTTTTTCTGTTGTTTTTTTGTGGTGTTTTTTTTTGGGTTTTTTTTTTGGTAGTTTGTTTTTGGTGGTAGTGGTGTTTTGGTTTGTTTTGGGGTTTTTTGTTTTTTGGTTGTTGGGGGATTGGGGATTTGGGGGGTTTTGTATTTTTTTTTTTGTGGTGGTTTTTTTTTTGGATTTGTGTGATTGTATTGGGTTGAGTGGGAATTGGTTTGGGATTTTTTTGGGTTTTGATTTGGTTTTGATTTTTTGGTGTGAGTTGATTTGTTTGGTTTTTTTTGGTGGATTGGGGTGGTTTGTGATTTTTTTTTTTTTTGTGGTTGGGGGGTTTTTTTGAATGGGTTATGGGGTTTGTTTATTGTTTTTTTGGGGTTTTTGGGGGGGATTTTATGGGTTTTTGTTGGGTGGTTTTTTTTGGATGGGATGGGGTTTTGGGTTGGGTTGGTTTTGGTTTTTTGGGGGTTGATGGATTGTGGGTTTTGAATTTTGTTGTGTGGTGTGGGGGTGTTGGTTGTGGTTTGTTTTTTTTATGATTGTGTGGGTTTTTTTGTTTTGGGGGGTTTTTTTGGTATTTTTTTTGGGAAATGGGATTTTGGTTTTTTTTTGGAAAATTTTTTTGTTGGTTATGGGTGGGGTATTGGGTTTTGTGGGGGGTTTTTTTTTGGGGGGTTGGGGGATGATGTTGGGGTTTGGTGGTTTAGTTGGGTTTTATTTGTTTTGTTTTTGTTATTTGGTGTATTATTTGTTTTGTTTGGGTTTTATTAATTTTTTTTTTGGGGTTGTTGTTTTTTTTTTTTGGTTTTTGGGGGTTTATTTGGGTTTTTTTTTTGGTTTTTTTGGGGGGTGGGGGGTTTTTTTTGGGGGGTTTTGTTTTGATATTGTTATTGGTGGGGTTTTTTTAATTTTTTTTGTGTTGGTAGATATTGGGGGTGTTGGGTTGGGGTGGTTTGGGTTGTTTTTTGGTTTTTGATTGTTTGGTTTGTTTGTTATTTTGTTTGGGGGTTTTTTTGTTTTGGGGTTGGTGTAGGTGTTTAGTTTTTTAATTGTTGTTTGTGATTTTTGGGTTTTTTTTTTTTTTTTTGTTTTTGGGGGGGGGTTTTTTGGGTTTTGGGTTAATGTTTTTTTGGTTTAGGTTGGGGGTGGGGGGGTTTGTTTTTATTTTTTAGGTTTGGGTGTTTTTTGGGGTTTTGGGGATGGGGTTTTTTGGGGGGGGTTATTTGTTTTTTGTTGGGGGTGTTTGTGTTTGATTGGTTATGAGTGGTTTGTTTGTTGTTTTTTTTTTTTTTTTTTGGTTTGATAGTTGTGATTTGAAGTTTGGTTATAGTTGGGATTTTTTGATGTTGTTTTTTTTTTTTTTTTGGATTGTTTTATGTTGTTTTTTTTTTTAATTGTGTGAATGTGGGTGAATTTTTGGGGGATGGGGGTTTTTTGGGGTTAATATATTATTTGGTTAGTTTTGGGTTTTTTATGTATGTTGGGTTGTTGATTTTGTGATTTTATTAGTTTTTAAGTTTTTTTTGGGGTTTTTTTGTTTTTTTGTGGTATGGGGTTTTTTTTTTTTTTTATTATGGGATTTTTTTGGGTTTTGGGGGGATTGGTTTGTTAGATTTTTTTTTTTTTTATTGTGATATTTTGTAGTTGTTTTGTTTATGTTTGATTGGGGGTTGGTGTTTTTTTTTTTGGTGTTTGGTATGGAATTTTTTTTTTTGGTAGGGTTTTTTTTTGGTTTTTTATTTTTTGAGGGTATTTTTTGTTTTTGTATTTAATGAGGGGGATGAGTTTTTTTTTGGGGAGATTATTTATTTTAATTTTTGTTTTTTATAGTTTTTGGTTTTTTTTGGGTAATTATTTATGGTAGGAATTTTGGGGTTATTTGTTTAGTTTTTTTTTAGTTGGGGTTTGTGGTTGTAATTTTAGGGGAAGTTAGTTGGGGTTTGGTTGAGATTGGTATGTATTTTAGTTTGGATTTGGGGGTGATTATTGGATTTTATTGGGGTTTTTATTTTATGGTTTTGGTGGATTTTTTTTTTGGTTATTGGGGGATTTTTTTATGTTGTTGATGATTTTGGTTTGAATTGGGGTTTTTGATTTTTTTTATTTATTTGTTTTATGTGATTTGGATGATAGTTTTTAAATTTTTTATTTTTTTTGTTTTTTTTTAATTGAAGTTGGGGGTTTTGTATGGTGAATGTTTTTTTATTTTGTAGGTTTGTTTGTTTTTTTTTTATAAGTTTATTTGGTTATTGGTATTTTTGATTTTATTAATTAATTATTATAGGGAGTGATTTTTTTTTTGGGTTTTTGTTTTTTTTGGATGGGGGTGTTTGAAGGAATTATGATAGTTTTATTATTTTTTTGGGTTTTGGTTTAATAAATGGGTAAATATGGGTTGTTTTTTTGGGTATGGTTGTTTTGGTTTGGTATTTTAGGTAAAAATTTTTTATATGGGGATTATTTAAATATTTTATGGTTTAGTTTTAGTTATAATTTATAATTTTATATTTTGGGTTAAATTTAGGATGTTTTTTTTGATTATTTTAATTTTTTTTTTAGGTTTTGGGGGGGTAATTTTTTATTTAGAGATGGGGTTATTATATTTTTTGAGGGGATTTTTTGGGGGTTTTTATTATTTTTTGGGTTAGGGTAAATTTTTGTTTTTGATGTTTTTTGGATTTTTTTATTGGTTGGTGTTTTAAGTTTTTGTTTGGGGTGGTATTATGTTTGGTTTTTTTTTTGTTTTTGATTGTGATTTTATGTTTTGGGTTTATTTTTGGGTTGAGTTTTTATTTTGGTTTAGGGATTTTTTTTAAGATGAGTTTTGGGGATTGTTTTTTTAGAAGATGATTTGTTTTTTGTATTGGAATTATTTTTTTGAATTTGGGTTTGGTTTTTGATTAGGTGGGGTTTAATATAGGTTAAATTTGAATTTTTTGAAGTTGATGTTTTATGGGTTGGATTTGTTTTTTTTTGAATTTTTTATAATGTGGGGGTTTAAGATTAATTGGGTATGGGAATTTATAATTATGTAAAATTGGATTTTTAGTTTGGTTAATTTGAATTATTAGTTTGATTGGTTTTTAGTTTTTTAATTTTAGTTTTTATAGTTTTAGTAATTTTGATAATTTAAGTTAGTATGAATTTGTAATTGGTTTTTATGAATTTGAGTTTTTTGTTTTTAATGAATGGGGTGGTATTTTGATAGTTTTGATTTATTTGGGAAAATTTTTATTGTAGTAAGGGAGATAATTTTTTTGAAATATTGAATTTTTTGGAAATGTATGTTTTAATAAGGGGTATGGGTTGATTTTATTTAAGTTTGATTAGTAGTTGGGTTTTGGGTTTTTTAAATTGGGTATTTTTTTTGGGGTTTTGGGTGTGAATGATTTGGGATTGTTTTTTGTATATAAATAGGTTTTGGAGGTTTTATTGGTTTTTTTTGTTTAATTGTAGTTTGTTTTTTTTGGGGGGTTGTGATGGGATGGTTTTGATTTAGGGATTTTTTTTGGTTGTTGAAATTGTATGTTTGAATTTTTTTTTGTATGGTATTTTTGGAGGGTATTGGATAATTTTTTTTTGGGGGTTGGTTTTATTGACAAAAAATTGGATTTTTATTTGAGGTATATGGATTTTTTAAAGTTTTTTATGTATATTTTATTTAGGTGTTTGATTATTGGGAGGGGATTTTGATGTTTTTTTTTAGTTATGGTTATGTTTTATGGATTATGGGAGATGATAATGTTTATTTGTTATGTTTGTTTAATTTTTTTTATTGATTATTTAAATGTGTTTTTTGGTGGGTTTAGTGTGGTGGAGGTATGATTGGTTTTTGGAGTTTGGTGTTTTTTAGATGTTTTTTGTAAAAAGTTTTGGTTATGTTAAAGAGTTTTGTTTAATTGTAGATGGAATTGGGTTAGGTTTTGGTATATTTAAGATATTGTATTTAGATGAAAGATTGTTTTAGGTAGTATGAATATTTGGGTAAATTTGGAAATTTGGGTATATGTGATTTAGGTTTGATTTTGTTAGTGAATGTTTTTTGGATGTATTTTTAAATGGGGGAAATTGTTTTTAATTGATTTTAATGTATTGTTTTTAGTTTGATTTTTTTTTTAGTTTGAATATGAATTTTTTTTTAATGGGGTTATTGTTTTTTAATTGGTTTTATATTTGTTTATTTATTTTTTTTTTTTGTAATGGTTTGGTTTAGAAATTTTTATGGATTTTTTTATTATGTTGAGTATGTTATGAATTTAGTGGGTTTAATTTATTTTGAATGGGGGTTGATTTGGGGTTTGTTGTTATGTAATTTTTTTATTTTTGATTGGGTTTTTTTTGGGTTTTTGTATGGTTTTGTTTTGTAAATTTTGTATGGTAATTAAGTTGTTATGATGAGGATGGGGATTTTTGTGTATATTTGGGCTGTTATTGTTATGATTTTGGTAAATTTTGTGTTTAATATAGTAAATGTTTGGTTTATTGATTTGATGTTTTTATTTGTTAGATATGGTATTTTGGGTTGGTTTTTTTAGTTATCATCAAAATGCTACAAAAATGATAGACCCACAGTTATATCTTATCCCTCGAGGTATGCCCACAGTCCTGTTAGAAGAAAGTGATAGCCCCAAGGAATCAAGGATACATATGATTAGGGTCTAATATTTCCCCCTTTTAAGGTATGGACAGACTTGATATCTCTGCTCTATTTTAAGGGAAATATGATTAGCAATACTTGCATACAGAAAGTTAAGACAGCAAATAGTGTGCCATCCAATTACAACAATAAAAAAACCACTCCGTCCTGCATTCACTCTATTCAGTCATCAGCCGTGATCACGTGCATTTGTTCATACTCACAGCTTTGATAGCCACTTCTGGAAACACAATTTTTAGGACATTCACATACAGAATCGTCAAAGGCAGTCTTTGACCAAGAAATCCCCAGTTCCAAAAAGACGAGATGAATTCTCTGCTTCAGGGAACGATTCCTCGGGTGTTCTTATTTTTTCGGATGCTGTTTAGGTCACATTTAAATTGTCCAGGCACGAACATTAACAACGAGCACCGTGTCAATAGCTTAGGTTTCTAGAATTTAGGAATGTCAGATCGGTGTCTACTTTCAGGAAAGGACTATATTTTGGTCACACACACCACTAGTCAAAACTCCGTCGGAATGTTACTGACATTAATATATTACTTACCACACAGGCTAAAAATGTACGTGAGTTGTTTCTCAGGAAGAATTAAATATGGCGCGATAGGCCTATTACTTCATTTACCTTTTAAATAACTTGTAAAGATTCTGCACCAAGGCTTTTAAGGAAAATGTTTTAGTTCTTCACAGATATCACTCTTCAGTACTTAACGCTGGCAAAGTTTTGGGTTAACCCCAGTATTCACTGAATAAAGGTAAAACACATATTCAATAATTATACATACTAGGTACTCGTTATAACTTACATTTTTAAACTGCAAGCGTACAGCTTGACTTATCATTTAAACTTTCCCGTGAAATAAGTTATATAAAAATCAATCATCATGAATTAGGAATACCTACGTATTCCGTCAACATTCATGAGGCATCTAGTATTTATAAGTTAGTTTAGAAAAATTATTCTCGTCTGATTATTTAGCAGTAAAATTAAATTCCTTAATAGCTGACTGAGTTTAAGCTAGAAATTATAATTTCTGTTTTCCACTGTAACTCGTCACTATAAAATAATACAGACTATATAAATTAAGCACTCTGCACCAAATCTAACTAGTGAAATATGAAATAAGCGATTATCACTTTAAACACTTCACCAAATATTAGATACTTAATATAATATATTTACCTCATATTTATGTCAGCAATACAAAAGAGTTGTGATACAGTGGATCCCTTCTCACTGCAACATCCCTGGAAATGAAGAGGCTGACAGATTGGCAAAGGAAGGGGGAAAACTTCCTCAGCTGGACACAAATATTACCTATGAGGAGTCCAAGAGTTTTATCAAGCGCAGATACAGGCACAAGTGGGAAGAAGAGCATCCAGGCCACACAAAAAATGATCCGTATTACCAGCTCAGCAGAAGTGAACAAGTGGTAATCTTCAGACTTCGCACTGGTCATAACAGATTGAGATACCATCTGTTCAACAAATTAAAGATAGGAACTACGGATGAGTGTGACTGTGGCACTGGTAAAATGACTGCCGAACACCTTCTTCAGAGGTGCCCAACATATGAGGAGCAGAGAAGACGCATATGGCCATCACCAATACCATTCCTGGAGAAGATCTACGGAGATATCAACAGCCTCAGGCTGACCACCGCTTTCTTTGAACTTATTCAAGTTGACCTCTGAGGGTGAACGAAGAAGAAGAAGATATATTTACCTCAACACAGAACTACAGGTAATCGCACACTTTAGAATTATACGCTTATCTATTTATTAGAAGTCTAGAAGTTCGGCAAATTTCCGAACAAACTAGAAGCTTCGCTATACAGCTTATTCTATTCACGAACAACCTGTCTACTGCGAATTAGGAGAATGAATAAAAATCTAGTTTCAAACTCCGGTTAATATCTTAAACCAGGACAAAGGGGTCCCAACTTATTTCGCAAAACGAAATAATCTCCCCTTCTCATTAACACCTACGTACCTTAGACGCATGCCGTAACTGCCAGCAGTGCGTTTTTTACACCTACGTCAAGAAAATGGCCCTTCTGAGCGAATGGAAAAACCCAGACTATATGTCTCATTTCAGCACGCTGCATGAGTGTCATATCACACTTCACTCCGAGCGACTAGCCTGAAGAAACGCTGTGAAAATGTAGACGGTACGTCCCCTTAGGTGGCAGTTACCACACTTCACCGAGCACTTTAGCCGTAAAACTATTTGTCAGATGGATTAATATAGTTTTAATAACTTTCAACCAGGCTTGCTCTTGTAGCTTTAAATTTTCTTTCCTGTTAATGCAAACTTTTAAAGTCGGCCATTCCCTATATTCGCTATTTCCTCGTTCTTCGATACCGTCCGGCTAAACGTAATTCAAATTTTTCCGCCTTCTTCAAACTTCAAAGCAAGATCCGTCGGGTGTTATCCCTGCGCTGTGTGTGTGTGTGTGTGTGTGTGTGTGTGTGTGTGTGTGTCGCGTTACACATCCTCTCACAAACAAAGCAAGAGGTACCAAATCTCGCTGCAGCCTTGATAATATCAGCAGTGGTGCTTGATTTCTTAAATTCCTACGAGGCTCACTAGAATTGAAGCATCATTCTTCAATTCACATCTCTGCCAAGAGTAATCTTGAGCGAAAGGTAGATACCTTTGAAGTCCCTCAGTAGATAGTCTGAATTTTTGTCACTGTTGGACTATCCCTGCAGAGCAAGAGGAGAAAACCCGTGACACACTGCATGAACGCACGAATGGCTTTGGTGCCGACTCCATGCATAGGACCGACAATAATGGTTGACGCATACTCTTTAAAGAGACTAAAGGAACATTCATTCATGCTTACTTACTTAGTCCTTCCCCTTCTACCGTCAGGTGTAGAGGTTCATTCATGCTCCAAGCGTAACAAAAGGAGGACATTCATTCATGAACTAATGCCGTATCTTGATTTATTTCCGCTGCTTTCCTGCCTGTGAGACAGGGATGCCTCTAGTCTCCATTTCTTTTCTTACTAGCAATAGACTGGGCTATGAGAACATCAACAACACACAACAGAAATGGAATCCAGTGGACTCTGACTAAGCAGTTGGATGATCTGGATTTTGCAGATGACTTGGCTCTTCTGTCCCATAACCGTAATCAGAAGCAGACAAATTGAAAACACTCGATGAGAGGTCACAGCAGTTGGGTCTGAAAATACACAGGGAAAAGACAAAGATAATGAGAATAAATGCAGGTAATAAAAATAGGGTTGAACTTGAAGAAGCACCATCAGATAGAACGAAGTAGGCATTTACCATCATCAGGCAGACCTAAATAGGCTTATACCACCATCAGATAGACCGAAGTAGGCATATACCATCATCAGGCAGACCTAAATAGGCTTATACCACCATCAGATAGACCGAAGTAGGCATATACCATCATCAGGCATTCCTAAATAGGCTTATACCCCCATCAGATAGACCGAACTATGAATATTTCACCATCAGACAGACCGAAATGGGCTTATACCAGCATCGGACAGAACAAAATAGGCAGAATAATATCAGACAGAATAAAAAATGCATATAATAACATCAGACAAAATAAAACCGGCACATTCTAACATGACACAAAATAAACTAGGCAGATTCTAACATCACACAGAATAAAACAGGCATATACTAAAATCAGAATAAAATAGGCATATAATAACATCAGACAGAATAAAACAGGCATTTGCTAACACCAGACAGAATGTAACATGAATATACTAACATCACACATAATAAAACAGGCATTTACTAACATCACACAGAATAAAACAGGCATTTGCTAACATCAGACATAATAAAACAGGCATTTACTAACATCAGACAGAATAAAACAGGCATTTACTAACATCAGTGTCACGGGTTGCCTTCCCTTGCTCTGCAGTAGTGGTCCACCTGTGGCCAAAACTCAAGAGTATCTGATGTGGGTCTTCAAAGGTGTCTACCTTCGCACAAAATTACTCTTGGCAGAGTTGTAGATAGAAGGATAATGATGCCTCTACCTCGAGGGAGTGTTCACAAGATATTTCAGAAGTGAAGAACAATGCTGCATGAGGCGGAGCAATGTTAACTTTAGTATCTGACCCGCCGCCTTTCATGAAGATGTGTTAGGCAATAATTAGCTCGTTCAAGCCCCCAGCTGAGTTAATTCAGCGAAATCCCTTATTATTATTTATTGGCTCTATAGATGTAAATATACATTAAAGAGTCTGATACACAGGTGCGCTCTCATAACTATAGTAATGGAATCAACTATGAATTTGTAAAAGAACACTTAACAAATTTAATAATCAATTATTCTTTAACAGTTTAAAATAAATATGAATGATGGGTGAAATTTAGATAAAAAGTGTCTTCATATAGACTTGATAGGGGAATTTTAAATGTCCGTTGCTGTAGTAAAGTACATCTGTTTTAACAAGCAACTTAGCTCGTTTCAAAATTAACTAACGTACTGCCGCAGGTGTTTCGTCAAATCTTTGTGATGAGGGCACTTCTCTCTACACCCCTCGTCCAATTGTAGGTGGGTCAAACTTAGTGTCGAATCCCAAAATAATTTGACTTTTCACTAAACTAGTGGCGTAGAAACTCTTAAACTACCAACTTGGTCTCGTAGGCCACGAACTTTAGAGAAAATAAAAGAACAAATGCCTCTGCTAAATACATTGTGTCGGAAGATTAAATGTCTCAGGCGCCTTTTCACGCTATCCGCCCACAAGTTTTGCCTCTCTGAGATTTTATTCTCCTTGAGCATATACAGCATAACTCAGGGAATATGATTAGAAATCACCGTTATTCTTCTAGTTAATTTAATGGGAAAACGCGTACAATTTTGGAACACTAGTGGCTTGGTGCCTGAGGTTTACATATAACTCAAAAATGAAAATATAAACACTATGCACATGTGAGTAATCATCACTCCTTTGGCTCCATTCGGATCTGGGGGTTATTTCTTTATAAATTTCGGTTGGTCTGTAGTGAATGAGCAAATGAATTAGCAATTACCAGCACTTGCTGTAGTGGTTTATGAATATAAAAGAATTCATATGTTGAGGTTGCCAGGACTCGTTGTCTGTTTAATAATCACTTTCAAGAAAAACATGTCAAATCACAATAAAAAATATTGTATAAATAAACGTGGGACAGACGAATCCAACACACTTCTGAACTGCTCAATTTGATAGCCTTCGGAAAAGTTAAATTTTCTAAAAAAACGCGTTTTCTGATTGGTTAATTTAGTTTAGGAGGGGGCCTTTAAAATTAACTGTCTGCCGGCATAGTCCGCCATTTGAGAAAAATTAAAACCACAGCCAGATTGAGTTCAGATGAAAAGCATTGATATTGAATGCCTTTGCCGTCTGGACGATAGCGGTCTGAACTGAACCATTAATCGCCAGTCAATCTTGTGATTGTGTGTTTTATTCTTTACTTGCGGTAAGATAAATAAGTTTATTGATGTTTTCTTAGCATGTACAGGCCACACAGAAAGTGCGCCATAAAATTGTGTTGTTCGACATTGCCTATTGGAAGAAGATTACGACAACCAAGTAGGAATGTGCCTAAAGCAGATTTATTGGGAAAGTGAAATAAAATGTGTAAAAAATGTTTGAATATTGCCATAAAATATTACGACTGTAAGTCCAAATGCTACTAGCAGTTTTCTGCAGAGCATGAGTGTTTAAATAACACATGAAAACCTACATCGGATGTTTGTACCAAATATTTAATAGGTCACAAGAAGAACATTGTATACCCCATCTGATTCTATGGAAGAAAAACAATGCTTAAGGGGTCAGTGGCGTTGCAGCCATATGGGAACAGTATGAAAACACTGGAAAGAAAAATGGTCAAACAAAAATAGGGTTTGGTGCAATTAGTTGGCACACTTAGCTGACCCCTCTTTTAAATGTATTATTGATAAAAATTGTGGAATGATATTCTAAATATGATATAAAGAGGGGAACATAACCTTCTTATTTCAGGGTTGAATTGCCAAATTGAAAAGTGACATAACCCCTGAAAATTCAGCACCTGTGGGCACAGAGAGAGCTTCATATATATCTGCAAGCTTCCTGCCACATCATCATCCAGGGGAACTCTGAAATATTTGTAGTTCTTAAAGATTCTCAAGACACCATCACAGACAGGTTTTAAGATAAGTCCATTATAAGTGGCACTTGAGGACTCATCCTTATCATTCCACTAAAATACAAGAAATTAAAGGGGGGCATGATGACACACACAAACCCTCCCATCATTGACAGACTTATTATCCAGTGTTAAAATATTCCCTTAGGGAGTACAAACATATTGATATTTTAGATATATCATTTTATGGACAGGATGTCCACCATATTTATTTAAACTTGTACATAAAGAAACATTTCTTTTGAGTTGAAAATTCCTGTTCCAGAAAATTGAGGTTCAGGAATATTAAAAATTGTAAAATAACTATATAAATTTACACACAGTCTTACCTCATTCAATTATATTGAGTTACAGTTGTGTTTGTTTTATTGACACATCACTATACCTGCATTACCCTAGACACGTAGCCATATAACATACCCAGAAAATTTTTCCCAGAGTGAGATCTCAGAGAGGTAGCGGATAGGTACCCTGAGAATACCACATCATCAACAGTTAGACTCAGGGACTTACACAGCTTGACCTCACTCTGTCTACACTTAGCTGAGTAACACCAATAACCTCTCATATCACCACAGTTGCGTTCGCCTTTTTATAAGCACTTAGCTCTTCAAATTATTGAGTACTGCCGCAGGTGTTTCGTCAAGTCTTTGTGATGAGGGCACTTTTCTACACAACTCGTCCAATGTAGTTGGTAAGTGTCGAATCCAAGGCCTTGAATCACAAACTAGTGGCGTAGAAACTCTTACTACCAACTGGTCTCATACCACGAACTTTAGAGAAAATAAAAGAACAAATGCCTCTGCTAAGTACATTGTTGTCGGAAGATTAAACAGGCGCCTTTTCACGCTATCCGCCCACAAGTTTTGCCTCTCTGAGATTTTATTCTCCCTGAGCATATACAGCATTACTCAGGGAATATGATTAGAAATCACCGTTATTCTTCTGGTTAATTTAATGGGAAAAAGGGCGAGTGGCTTGTGCCTGAGGTTTACATATAACTCAAAAATGAAAATATAAACACTATGCACATGTGATGTAATCATCACTCCTCACTGCTCCATTCGTGGTCTGGGGTTACTTTTGATTTCGGTTTTCTGTACGAACTGGCATGAAGCAATCACCAGCACTTGCTGTAGTGGTTTATGAATATACTATATTCATATGTTGAGGTTGCCAGCCTCGTGTGACCTTATAACCACTTAGCAAGAAAAACATGTCAAACTCACAATGTAAAAAATATGTACAACTCACCCCAACCTGGGATCTACAATCTCCTGTCACAGATGAATGGACATAGCAACCTATATTAGATGCTTCGAACACTTGGTCTGGGGGTAAATTTAGAATCCCTCTTATGACGGGTGCCTTGATTCCTAGGTATACAGTCTTGGTATTTAAAAACGCGGGTTTTCTTTTAAGTTTCAAAGATGCACAAATATTTCGGTCCTGTCCTATTTAATTTGGAATTCTGTCTGATTCTTCTCTTGCTCCTGGAGTGGCTCTTTTGACGTTGTAATGCAGTTTGTCGTAGTCTCTGAATTTGATAGGTTACATTCTCATTTCTTCCTCCAAGCTTTCACATGATGTTTCCGACAAATTTGCCAATTAAAGCTATTGTTATTTTCCTGCTCTTGATTGAACCAATCCTGCTTTTAAAAGTAGGAGGTCGGGGTGCTGAGAAAATTTCGACTGGACAGCGGCAAATGGATTGTGTCTGGTTGGACATGTTTAAATATCTTCTTCTTCTTCTTTGATCCATAGCCGCCAACCGTCAAAGCAGTCAGTGGCCATCACGCATGGTAGCGACTTGTAGGGCAGCAACACATTGATTCCACTTTGCTCGGTCGGCGGCCATCCTTCATACAGTGCCCCAACTCTGGTTCATTCTTTGCATCTCGGCTTCCACAGTTCTCCGCCAAGTTGTTTTTGGTCGGCCTCTTTTTCGCTTTCCCTCGGGGGTCCATAGCATAGCTGTTCTTGTGATGGCATCAGGGTCCCTTCTGAGGACGTGGCCAACCCAACTCCAGCGTCTGCCAGCTATGATGGTGTGCATGTCTTCCTGGTTACTCTGAATAAGTAGTTCTTGGTTGCGATGGTATTCGGCCAAGAGATTCGAATAATTTTTCTTAGGCAGATTGTGTGGAAGGAGGACAGTTTCGACATTTCCTTCTCTGTTACTCTCCAGTATTCCGCACCATAGAGAAGCACAGAAAGTACACAGTTCTCGTACAGTCTTAATTTGGTGTTTGTGCTGTACTGGGAAGACTTCCAAATGTTGTTGAGACTAGCAAAGGCTGTTCTCGCTTTATTCATTCCGGTGTTAATGTCCTTGCTTGTTCCACCGTCAGGTGTTGCTATGCATCCTAGGTAAGTAAATGTGTCTGTCTGTTCTAACTCCCTTCTCCCCTTGGAGTATGCGGTTACCTCTGCTTTTTGGTTCCCTGCGAGAACTAGCACGAAGCAATCGTGCTTTGCTGTGGTGGTTCATGAATATAACATTTTCACATGCTAAGGTTGCCAACCTTGTAAGGACCTATATAACCATCAGCAAGTTCAAACATGTCAAATTCTAAGTAAAAAATGTATGTTACAACTTACCTCAAAATAGTTGGGAACTCTAGAATTCTTGCTTAGTAGAATAGTCTTGTCAACGTGATAAAGATGTCACGAAAACGCGTCTGGTATATTATTTCTATTATAGAATCCCTCTGTGACTTTGTGAGTAGGTCCTGTAGAAGTCCGGTTTACGTATTAAAAGGTGGAGTTTCCTTATTGTATTATTCAAAAGGTGCTCCAATACTTGTTTTCCGTTCCTATAAGTTCAGAATCTTAACTTCTACTTGTTCCTGGCTTCAGTCCAAGCTGTCGGCTTTTAACGATTCTGGAATGCAGTGTTGTATGTCTAAAATGTTCTACGTTATATTGCAGTTTTCCTGCCCACGCTCACACCAAGCGTTTCCGACAAAACTTTCAATCCACATGAATGTATATTAGCCTCTAAACTGCTAAACCAATAGCATTCGAAAGTGCATGTTATGAAAACTTTCCTCATGGACTTTTCTGCATGACATGCGTTTGTAAAATTCAAACGGTTACTCTCCGTAATTGGAATTGGTATTTCCGTCAATTCTCGGTAATGATTACCACTACATCTTCTTACATTTATCTTGCTCACAACAAGGTTGTCCGGATGTTTATTCAGGTATGTCTGCAATATGCCACCAGATCGATAATTGACTATGCAAACGACCACTGGGCGTCATTACTCGAAAATGACTTGTTGCCAATCTGGGTTTACCTGTAACTCATCTCCGCGAGGATAGGCAGGCAAACATGACACGTATGAATTGAAGAAGTGTAAACATTGACACTCGAATGGCGCACTTAATTAGTACGCACAATAAAGGTAGATCACTACTGCCGGAGGGGAAAAGAGAGCGAACAAAATTATGTGACAATTTGACAGATGACAGTATGTTTAATATTATTAGTAATAACAGGTAAATTAAAATGGGTATAAACAAATATTGTGACAATCAAGAATCGGAACGCTATAATATTAAGAAATCCTAGGATTAGTTTATGGTAATATTTTATTCCATGCGAACTGACGAGAAGCTTTAGACTAGACTAACATAACTCATAGTAGCATGGATCAATACTAGTATACACCCACGCATATATATATAAATATATATATATATACATGTTTGTGTGTGTATGCGTGAGTGTTTAGGAATGTGCGTAGATGCATGTGCTATTTGCTGCATGAGGTTTTGTTTTCAAAGATAAATATTGTTGGAAGTAATCGGCCATGATTAAGCATTTTAGAGTTAAGATAGAGATAGAGAGAGAAAGAGAGAGAGAGAGAGAGAGATTGAGAGAAAGAGAGAGAGAGAACAAATAGGAATAGAAATACTGGCAATGCTCACAATGGAAACGGACGAACTGTTCAGCTAACTTGGCGTCACGTGCAGGAAACGTAGGGAAAGAAAAATCAACAATGTTCAATGTGGAGCTGTCAGTTGCAGAAGAAAAGATGAATAAGATGAAGAGGAAGATAAAGAACATTAGCATTAAGTTTTATCCTAAATAATTTGCAAAAATTGGTGTCTCGTACAAGTGTTGGGCAAGTTAACCTTCTAGAAGCAATGTCTATTTACCACGTTTGAGTGTTAGAGGGACCGAAGACGCAGCAAAAGAGATGAATGCAGCCAGCGACTCATAGCTTGACTGCTTGCGTCAGGGTCAGCGAACCAGAGCTGATCAAGACGCTACTCCATCTTCAAGTGGTGGTCCTGGAAACAGGCTGCATCACTGTAGTCTGGACGAGAGAGTAGGGATCGAAGAGGGAAGGCAAAACAGGTCCCAAAAAAAAGCCGTGCGGAAGGATGTGTCGGGCGCAAATATCGCAGCTTCGCTGTAAACGACGACACAACGCAAGTAACGTCCTTTTCAGGACGAACAAGGAAGAAGGAGAAGAATATAAGAGAATCCTTTAGAATCTTGTTTATAATTCAGTCTTTCAGACTTTATGAATAACATTTATTAAACATTTAACAAGGAAAAAGTGTGAAAATTCATAACTTAGGGGATCGGAAAAGTCAAAAATAAACATTATGATGCGAGAACAGAAAACAAGTACATGTAAATGCTTTTGGTAGGATTCCATAGAAACGTCTCACACTATCTAGTACTTAACTAATCCCTCTAAGGAAAGTTGGTCAACATTGCGTGCATATAATAGATTTGCATGTCCGGAAGATAATCTAGGAAGCTTAAAATTGGCATACTTACAACTTCAGAACTGATCTCGGTTGACAATAAAAAAACATGGCTATTAAAGTCTGACTTAGAACACCCTCAAAAGTGCTGACTAAATGTACTATGGTGATCTGCGGCGGTCTCAGTGAACAGTGACAGTGAATTTTACATTACTCAGTGAGAAACGAAGGAGAACTTTGAACGAACTAATATGATCGCACTCAGACATTGAAACGTTAGGGGACAAACATCTAGAACAACAGGCTAAAATTGGACCATAGAATGTTTGTGAGTTAGGAGATAAAGAGCCATAGTCATTAGATAACTCGATTAAGAAAAAGAAATAAATAAATACTGTGGACTGTGAAATGACACCAGGAAAAAAGATATACCAGCTAACACTCGTGACAATGATTGATATGCTGACATGGAGTGCAGTGCAACAGGCAAACTGAACACACAATGTAGTAGGATGTATAGAGTTCGTCCACATATGACGTCACGCACTCCCATTCTTATGCCAAACGGTTCTGTAAGTTATCCTTCATGAAGAACTGCATGTCATGTCTTCATGAGTTTTCTTTTTTAAATTAATGATCTTCAGAAGAACTCCATAGTGCCTCATCAATTTCCAATATGATTCTCTGTCTACGCTGTCAAATGCCTTTTCGAAGTCCACAAATGCAATGTATAGTGATGAATTCCATTCCAGGCTTTGTTCAACTATACTGAAGAACATTAAAAACGCACCACCTGTATAATTCAGGAACAGAGTGTGAAATGTAAATATAAGTGTTTACAAGTTTACATATTTGGAATCTTTATTCATTTTCCTATGAATCCATGCTGGTCATTAATTTGTACATTTGATTGTTATGAAATTCATTGCATTCTGTGCAGGCAAGGGAGAAAACCAAAAATGCAACCAATAAAAAAATTCATTCACACTATCCTCAGTATCTGGTATGTCCACCGTGTGCTTGCAAACAAGCTTGGCAGCGGCTCCGCATGGAACGCACAAGTCTCTGAAGGAAATTCCGGGGAATCAAGTCCCATTCACGTGTAAGAGCAGCTTCGAGCTGTTGGAGATTAGCTGGAGAACCTTGCCTGTAGACTCTGCGTCCAAGCTCGTCCCACAGATATTCTATAGGGAACATGTCTGGTGATAGGGCAGGCCAATCAATCGTCACAATGTTCTGCTGCTGTAGATATTGCTGTGTAATGCATGCGGTGTGCGCACGTGCGTTATCCTGCTGGAGAAGCTGCAAGTCTGGATAATTTGTGAACGCAGGAGCAACCAATGCATCCAGAACCTCATCTCGATATGTCACAGCATTAACATTTCCACGGAAGACGTGAAGAGGCAAAAAAAAAGGTAAAGGATTCCGTTACACGCCCCTTGAGGCATATTGGGAATATGGTGTAAGGCCCATATTATCTTGACCGTCGACACACTAGGGGTGATGTGGTCAGCATCACGCCGGCCGCCTTAACCTTCCCAGAGTTGCTCTGGTACCCATTTGGGGCTGGGTCGACCCAGGAGCCGTTTGTGGCCTAAAAAGCAGCATGGCGCATTCCTCAAATGATTATATCTCCGCGACTGATGTCGATGATTGTTTCATGCTTACAGACATTTGGATTTGAGCTCGATTCGAATGGCTGTATCATGGAACACCTCAAACTAATAGAGATATATCTCATCGACCGATGTCGATGATTGTTGCATGTGTGCAAGCATTTGAGTTTGGCGAACTCGGATTGCTGCACCAGGGAACATCGCAATTGAATATATATTAACGACGTAGTATGCATATCACTATGCATGACGCGTATGTCTTTATAACGTCATTCGACGTGTGGGCTTCGTCCCTAACGGCAGTGTTTGAAAATGTGTGGCATCGCCACTATGGATTGTGTGGCATAGCCACTATACATTCGACTTGTGGGTTTTGACCCGAACGGCAGTGTGTTTCAGAAGTGTGGCCATTGCCACTGATATTGTGTGGTACAACCACTTTTTAATTGTGTGGCTGGGAAGCCATTTGAGCAGTGTATTTCTTGAACCAAACGTAAGTCGTCGTATGAATAACGCAGTTTGCATAATTATGGCAGATTAGCCTGGCGTGGTATGCCAAAGGAACATTATGTTACTAGCAATAGTGTAAGACTAGTATAGATGGATATTGTACAGCTAGCGGCAAGCGTAAGCCTAGTGTAACGGATATTAAACGACTAGCAGTAGACGTAAGCCTAGCATAATAAGTGTATTGCAGAACTAGCAGGATAGTTAAGTCTAGTGCAAAAGGCTATTGTATAAACTAGCGATAGTAAGTCTAGTTAGCCTCTGAATTTATGCCAAAGGACATTGGCCGTTAAAAGGAACTGACCTCTCTAACCAGAACTCTAGATAGAGATTGTGAACATGTGCTTATGAAATAATGAGAACTCTTACAGATCGTATGGAGCCGCGGTAGCATAGTGGTTAGTGCACTGGCTTCCAAGCGCAGTGGTCTATGGTTCGATCCCCAGATGAGGCGGAAAATTTTTAGGCCACAAAAAACGGTCTGACCCAGCCCTCTGGGAAGTTTGGTATGAAATTATAATTTGGGCCTACCATTAAATATTCAATGGGCGTTTAACGGGTCGTCTTTACAATCGTATATGAATGTGATGTGACTTTTGTTCCCATGTAGTTGGTGTCTGCTCATGGTATGAAATTACTAATTAAATATTTTAAGTCGTCAAAATCACAGTCTTATCAACTGTCGTATTCGGAGTTGAGTTAAATGCTGTTCATCTTCAACTGATCATGACCAGTGATGATTAATGTCTTAACACGCTGCATCTCACACTGCCAATATAATCAATAAGACAAGAGACTAATACAGGTCAGTCAAGGGTCGAATATTTAATATGAAACACATTCAGCACATAATGTATCACAAGGGTTAAAGCAGACATTATCGATACCAACGGACAGTATTACGGAATCCTACAAAAGTGATAAGAACCCGAGGGACTTTGACTCTATAAACTGAATACGCATATAATAACTTGGTCATCCTCAAATACTAGAAGTCATCGAAGCACCCAGAATATACGGGGGTCCCGAAGCGCGTAACATACTGGTGTCAGAAAGTGTCTGGATTTCGTGAATACTGGATTCCCCCCTTCAAGTATCGAAGAAAGTTAAATTGATGATGAACGTTTTAAAGGCAAAATCATTCATTCAAGCCTAACCGGCAACTGAAATGCGCAGGACAGAAAGTGACGTCACTACATCGATGCCGTCAACGTTAGCAGACAACATTGCCTGAGAATATCCGAATTTTCTTCCACCAAAGAGACTGATTCACGCAGATAGAACGTTAATCTTCCACTCGAGAACCTGAACCAGTGGAGAATGTATCTCTTCATCAAATTCATCTGAGGCTGCGACGCAGATCGATTGAAGAAACTACGTTCCAAGACCGAAGCAATATTTTCAAACGGTTGCCCTGCTGCGAAGGTCAAGGTCTACCATCAATGGACTTCAGCTGTTGAAGAACCCGAGGGACTTTGACTCTATAAACTGAATACGCATATAATAACTTGGTCATCCTCAAATACTAGAAGTCATCGAAGCACCCCATAACACACGGGGGTCCCGAAGCCCGTAACATAGATGATGTTGAGGATTGTTTCATGCTTACAGACATTTGGATTTGTCGACGATCCGAATGGCTGTATCATGGAACACCTCAATCGAATAGAGATATATCTCCGCGACCGATGTCGATGATTGTTGCATGTGTGCAAGCATGTGAGTTTGGCCAACTCACCAGACATGTTCCCTATAGAATATCTGTGGGACGAGCTTGGACGCAGAGTCTACAGGCAAGGTTCTCCAGCTAATCTCCAACAGCTCGAAGCTGCTCTTACACGTGAATGGGACTTGATTCCCCGGAATTTCCTTCAGAGACTTGTGCGTTCCATGCGGAGCCGCTGCCAAGCTTGTTTGCAAGCACACGGTGGACATACCAGATACTGAGGATAGTGTGAATGAATTTTTTTATTGGTTGCATTTTTGGTTTTCTCCCTTGCCTGCACAGAATGCAATGAATTTCATAACAATCAAATGTACAAATTAATGACCAGCATGGATTCATAGGAAAATGAATAAAGATTCCATATGTAAATCATTTGTAATTGTTTTCACTTATATTTACATTTCCCCACTTGTTTGAATTATTGTGGTGCGTTTTTAATGTTCTTCAGTATAGTTGAACAAAGCCTGGAATGGAATTCATCACTATACATTGCATTTGTGGACTTCGAAAAGGCATTTGACAGCGTAGACAGAGAATCATATTGGAAATTGATGAGGCACTATGGAGTTCTTCTGAAGATCATTAATTTAAAAAAGAAAACTCATGAAGACATGACATGCAGTTCTTCATGAAGGATAACTTACAGAACCGTTTGGCATAAGAAATTTTGCGTGGGACGATATGTGAACGAAAAATCTATACATCCTACTACATTGTGTGTTCAGTTTGCCTGTTGCACTGCACTCCATGTCAGCATATCAATCATTGTCACGAGTGTTAGCTGGTATATCTTTTTTCCTGGTGTCATTTCACAGTCCACAGTATTTATTTATTTCTTTTTCTTAATCGAGTTATCTAATGACTATGGCTCTTTATCTCCTAACTCACAAACATTCTATGGTCCAATTTTAGCCTGTTGTTCTAGATGTTCGTCCCCTAACGTTTCAATGTCTGAGTGCGATCATATTAGTTCGTTCAAAGTTCTCTTTCGTTTCTCACTGAGTAATGTAAAATTCACTGTCAGCTTAATGAGACCGCCGCAGCTCACCAGAGTACCTTTAGTCAGCACTTTTGAGGGAGTTCTAAGTCATTCATGTATTTCTTAGAGGGACAGCTAAACAGATAAGTTCTTGATTTTACTTGGGCGCTTGAACATTATCATATTGTCCTTGCATTAGCTTTGGTCTACAGTTCATCATCACTTTGCTTACTTTTACTATCATCTGTGTTCCCCCATTCATGTTTTTCGTATATTCGTATATTCGTCGTGTTTAATATTGACTGGAATTTTCCCAGGAAAACTTCAGTGAATGTTAACTTCTATTAGATTTGCATGCTTATATTCGCCGACTGAGGATCTGACTGATTATATTTTTTCTTTCGAGTCAGGATATAAATGTTTCCTCAGTTCGCAATATAACCATATTTTGTGTACTTAGCAGTTTCGTCAAGTGAATTACGTCCTCTTTATTTACATAACCTACTTTCAGTACTGTTGACAATTGTTGTCGTGTGTGATCTAAAACTTCTTTGTCTACACGTTCGTTTATGACGACTTGTCTTGTTATATTTTTGTGATGTAAATTCTTTTCTTTCTTTTACTGATTACTGAGTATAAGTCTCCTTTATTTACTTTATAAGTGTAAAGTGTTGTCGTATAATTGCAAAATCATTTCATTGTAACTCATTTAATTGTTTTCACTGTCTTTGTCACATGTTCTCCGAACTTGTTTGTTATTGATTAATATATTCATGTACATATTATAGTGAGTTCTATAGTCCTGGTGTATATTATAGACTATTGAAGGTACTCAGAAACCTATTATCATGTCTACACTACAGGAATTCATTGATAATGGAAAAAGTTATGGAAAATCAGGAGCAGAACTACAAAGTTTTGCAGATACGAAATATGATGAATATTTATCGCGTCTGGAAAGAATGGAACAGCGCGAAATGACCAAACGAGCTGATGAGCTTAGGAGGTTTGAATTAACCCAAGAGAGGGAATTGAAGGAAAAAGAAATATCCATGAAAATGGAATTAGAACGATTGACTATAGCTCAACAAGAAAAAGACAGAGAGCAGAAAGATAAAGAATTAGCTCAACAAGAAAAAGACAGAGAATTCGAGAGGGATAAAATGGCTCAACAAGAGAAAGACAGAGAATTTGAGAAGGAAAGAATGGCACAACGAGATAAAGAAATGGAATTAAGGAGAATGGAACTTATGCAACTGGATCAAGCCCATAAAAATGCCATGGAAATGGAAACATTAAAACTTCATGCAGAAAAAGAAAAAGCTTTAGAATTAGCTAAAGTTCAGTCTGAACAGACTAAGACTGCGGCTGCTACAAATATTTTTTATCCTAAGTTAAAAATGCCACATTTTGACCAAACTCGCGATTGTTTTGACTCTTTTATATCTAGATTCATCATCAAGGTCACAGCTCTGAACATACCCAAGGAAAGATGGAGCAGTCTTTTACTTGATTTTTTGACTGGTGACTCACTTAAATGTTTCATGAGTCTTGATGAAAAGAGCAGAAGCGATTTCGATGTCGTAAAAGAGGTATTACTAAGACGTTTCCAGTTAACTGAGTCTGGATTCAGAGATCGCTTTCATGCGGCTAAACTAAACAAGGATGCAGATTTTGGTGAATTCATTGCATCTATTAAACATTTCCTTAGCAGATGGATTGATCTATCTGGTATAAATAAAACATATGAAGGTGTTATAGATCTCATGCTGCGAGATAAAGTTTTATCCGCATGCAGCACTGAATTAGAAGCATTTTTACAAGAAAGACATCCTAATTCTATCGATGAGTATGAAAAACTCGGAAGACAGTATCAAACCGCACATCAGAATAAAGATCTTCATAGATCGACTATTCGAGATCCTATGCCTGTGTGCGCGGCACAACATGATCAAAGACCTCGATCGAAGAGCTTTGATGGACGTTGTCGTTCAGATTATTATCAATCCGACAGAGGTTTTTTATAACTTCCGTCGTCATCGCTCTCCTTCGAATTCATATCGACGAGGTTATAGAGGATATTCACCTCATGATCGTGGGTATCACAGAGGCAGGGATTATGATGGTTCACATCAAAAAGGATACTATAAACAGAGATCATCTTATGGTAGAGATGCCAGGAAGGATGACTCTACTGATTTTTATTATAGCAATAAAAAGTCAGTCAATAATAACAAAGGTAATGCCAGATCTCCGTCGAGAGACAAAAATAAACATAGACATGCAAATAGTTGCAGTGTCAAAAAGGAGAAAGGTAATGATGATAATGATCATGCGAACGCATGTATGGTAATGAATGATACATGTTATGAGTGTCAGTCGAAAAACAGATTAAAGTCTACAATTACACTTGATTGTGGTCATTGTATGCCAACAATGTCGGCATGTGTAAATGTCGGTTATCTTACATTTCATCCCGGAATATTGGATGGTAAGGTTTTAAGGGTTTTGCGTGACACTGGATCCTCAACGATAGGCATAAAGCACTCGCTTATCGAGCCCTCTGCTTTTACAGGCAAATCAGTTAAGTGTGTCATTGGTGGGAATATAGAAACTTTCCCTGTGGCACGAGTATACATTGATACTCCTTTTTACACAGGCACTGTCTATGCCTGCGGCTTGAGAGCACCCATAACTGAAATTATAATAGGAAACATACCAGGAGTTAAAGATTGCACTCCTGAGGAGATTGCAATGTGGGTTGAATCTCACCCACAGGTGGCAAATGCTGTTGTAATAAGAGCACAACAGTTAGCTACGGACATGGCTACACCACCTCTTCCTATAATAGATACAATTATGTCTCAAGTTGGCACTGTTACACCTTCTGTTTTTGCAGAAAAACAGAAGAGTGACCCAACTTTACAAGGATTGTTTAGCCGAGCAGAACAAAAAACGATTAAATACACAAGAGGGGCTAAACAATGGTTCAAGATAAAGAAATCAATACTCACTAGATATTATGATGATGGCAAAACAATTATACATCAAGTGATAGTACCTAAGGAATACAGACCATTGGTCCTACAAACAGGTCATGACTCCCCTATGGCAGGGCATATGGGGATCAAAAGAACATTGTTTCGTGTTACGTCACAATTTTATTGGCCTGGGGTTAATAAAGATACAAAGTTATACTGCAAATCATGTACAACATGCCAAGGTATAGCACGTAAGGGCAGGTTCCATACGGCACCCTTACAGATTACAGACGTGCCTGAGAGACCTTTCAAAAAGATTGCAGTAGATATAGTGGGTCCGTTATCAATTGTTTCAAATAATGGATTTCGTTATATTTTAACTTGCGTAGATCTTTGCACGCGTTGGCCAGAAGCCATACCGTTGAAAACCATCACAACTGCATCCGTGTCTGATGCATTATTTTCGATATTTTGTCGAATCGGTTTTCCGGAGGATATATTGTCAGATCAAGGATCACAATTTACTTCCAACATCATGAGGGATTTAGAATCCATGCTATCTGTTCACCACTCGTTTTGTAGTGCGTATAGGCCTCAATCAAACGGTGTGTGCGAGCGCTACAATAGCACTCTAAAACAGATGTTATCTAAGATAACTGAAGAATGCCCTCGTGAATGGGATCGGCTTCTGCCGGCGGCCCTCTTCGCTTTTCGTGAAGTGCCTCACGAGAGCACGGGATGGTCTCCGTTCGAATTGGTTTATGGTTCGAATCCTCGCGGACCAATGATGATACTCAAAGATTTGTTGATTGGAGCGTCAATTGATACAGCCACTCGAAACAGCTACGAGTTAGTGATTGATCTCCGACAACGAATCATCGATGCGTGCACGTATGCATCCCAGAGTATAAAATCAGCCACTCAACGATCAAGATTATTACATAATCAAAAGAGAATATTAAGATCCTTCAAACCAGGGGAAAAGGTTTGATTGTTGCTACCTCATAACGATAACAAATTACTGATATCATGGCAAGGTCCATTTGATGTTATCAAACAAGTCACAGATGTTGACTACTCGGTAAACGTTAGAGGTAAAATCAAAACCTTCCATGTCAACATGCTAAAATTAGCAGTTGAAAGACCACAGGAATTAATTCCTGTCATTAACTCTATTGATGATTCTTCACATCATACTGCTTCTTTTGCAGTTGTTCATGAAGAAGATACTACTTCGTCTATCCCTTTACAATTCCAACTACCTTCTTTGCAATCATCGGAATCTTGGAAAGACGTGACTATTTCTTCGTCACTATCTTCGTCACAACAAGATCAAGTTCGGGATATTCTTATTTCTTTCAATGATGTTCTCACCGACCTTCCAGGTCAGACATCGCTTATATCCCATGATATTACTCTTACTGATTATAAACCTATCAAACTTAGACCCTATCCTATATCTTTACACCATAAAGATAGGGTGGAGAAAGAGTTAAAAGAGATGATA
Organism: Oreohelix idahoensis; assembly: GCA_024509875.1. Taxonomy (NCBI): domain Eukaryota; kingdom Metazoa; phylum Mollusca; class Gastropoda; order Stylommatophora; family Oreohelicidae; genus Oreohelix; species Oreohelix idahoensis. The sequence goes on from JAMPIV010003752.1 coordinate 316,553, forward strand.
CGTTTAGGTGTGATATCTCCTTCGGAATCACCATATGCATTCCCAATGGTGATAGTTAAAAAGAAGTATGATTCTTTACGTATTTGTATTGATTTTAGGCGATTGAACAAAATTACAATCACAGACGGTGAGCCTATGCCACTTTTAGATGATCTTTTGTCAGAATTATCTAATGCTACTTTCTTTAGCAAACTAGATCTCTCTAAAGGCTACTGGCAAATTCCTCTTGCCGAAAATGCCAAACCTTACACAGCTTTCACAACTCCTTTTGGGCTCTACCAATGGAATTATATGTGTTTTGGGTTAGTGAATGCGCCAGCGACGTTTGTGCGCATGATGCGCCGCCTTCTTGGCGATCGTAAAGATGTCATCACGTACATCGATGACATCTGCCTATTTCATGACTCGTGGGAAGACCATATTGATGGTTTAACTTCTCTTCTACATACGTTACGTATGCATGGTTTGACTGTGCGACCTTCAAAGGTCCAAATAGGTTGTCAGGAAATTTCTTTTCTTGGTCACCGCATAGGTAACCACAAACTCTATCCTGACGACAATACAGTCAAAAGAATTCTAGAGATTTCTACCCCTTCAACTAAGAAACAAGTTAGAAGCCTTTTAGGCTTGATAAACTATTACCATAAGTTCATCCCGCATTTCGCACAACTGTCTACACCTTTGTCCGCACTGTTGACCAAAGGTAGTCCTAATAAGGTACGTTGGGACAAAGATTGCGAAAGCGCTTTGGTAACAATTAAGAAATTATTTAGTAATGCACCAATTTTGTTATTACCGAATATACGTATTCCATTCATACTTCAATCAGATGCCTCGAGTTACTCCATGGGTGGTTGCTTGCTGCAATGTTACAAGGAAACACTCCATCCATGTTTCTATGTGTCGAGGAAACTGACTCCGGCTGAACAGAAGTACGCGACAGGTGAACGTGAGCTCCTGTCGATGGTCTGGTGCCTGGAGAAGCTGTCAAGATATCTCATCGGCACGCACTTTTACATTATGACAGACCATAGTCCTCTTACTTACATAACAGCTAGAACTATGCGTAACACTAGAATACACCGATGGTATTTGTTGATTCAAGAATTTTCATTTACGATCCTGCCTATTGCTGGATCAGACAATAACGTGGCAGATCTTTTATCGCGCAACGTCTCTGAGAAGAAATTGAATTAACTCTTTAGTCACCATGTTGACAAGTGCTATTATTAATGTTATAAAATTTAATGTGTCTACTTAATAATTATCATAGTTATAAGTAGGTAGTACTAATATTGATATGTTCGGGAGACGGGCGTCTTCTCCATCACTATCATCCGTGCCACAAGTGTCACGTTTGGAAGTGAGGGGGATGATGTTGAGGATTGCTTCATGTCTGCAGCATGGCGCATTCCTCAAATGATTATATCTCCGCGACTGATGTCGATGATTGTTTCATGCTTACAGACATTTGGATTTGAGCTCGATTCGAATGGCTGTATCATGGAACACCTCAAACGAATAGAGATATATCTCATCGACCGATGTCGATGATTGTTGCATGTGTGCAAGCATTTGAGTTTGGCGAACTCGGATTGCTGCACCAGGGAACATCGCAATTGAATACATATTAACGACGTAGTATGCATATCACTATGCATGACGCGTATGTCTTTATAACGTCATTCGACGTGTGGGCTTCGGCCCTAACGGCAGTGTTTGAAATGTGTGGCATCGCCACTATGGATTGTGTGGCATAGCCACTATACATTCGACTTGTGGGTTTTGACCCGAACGGCAGTGTGTTTCAGAAGTGTGGCCATTGCCACTGATATTGTGTGGTACAACCACTTTTTAATTGTGTGGCTGGGAAGCCATTTGAGCAGTGTATTTCTTGAACCAAACGTAAGTCGTCGTATGAATAACGCAGTTTGCATAATTATGGCAGATTAGCCTGGCGTGGTATGCCAAAGGAACATTATGTTACTAGCAGTAGTGTAAGACTAGTATAGATGGATATTGTACAGCTAGCGGCAAGCGTAAGCCTAGTGTAACGGATGGTAAACGACTAGCAGTAGACGTAAGCCTAGCATAATAAGTGTATTGCAGAACTAGCAGGATAGTTAAGTCTAGTGCAAAAGGCTATTGTATCAACTAGCGACGGGAGTAAGTCTAGTTAGCCTCTGAATTTATGCCAAAGGACATTGGCCGTTAAAAGGAACTGACCTCTCTAACCAGAACTCTAGATAGAGATTGTGAACATGTGCTTATGAAATAATGAGAACTCTTACAGATCGTATATGAATGTGATGTGACTTTTGTTCCCATGTAGTTGGTGTCTGCTCATGGTATGAAATTACTAATTAAATATTTTAAGTCGTCAAAATCACAGTCTTATCAACTGTCGTATTCGGAGTTGAGTTAAATGCTGTTCATCTTCAACTGATCATGACCAGTGATGATTAATGTCTTAACACGCTGCATCTCACACTGCCAATATAATCAATAAGACAGACTAATACAGGTCAGTCAAGGGTCGAATATTTAATATGAAACACATTCAGCACATAATGTATCACAAGGGATAAAGCAGACATTATCGATACCAACGGACAGTATTACGGAATCCTACAAAAGTGATAAGAACCCGAGGGACTTTGACTCTATAAACTGAATACGCATATAATAACTTGGTCATCCTCAAATACTAGAAGTCATCGAAGCACCCAGAATATACGGGGGTCCCGAAGCGCGTAACAGCTAGGAAGCCAGTGCACTAACCACTATGCAAGCGATGGTGAAAACTGAATCCTCCCCAAATCTGAATACTGCCACCTCCAAATCGGTTGTGCTGACGAAAGTTACACGTGCAACACGATTCCAGCACATGTACTGGCTGACGAACACAGCAATCAGCAAAGCGCTCTTCACACCGTCGCCAAATCCGCATACGTCCATCAGCAAAGGATATGTTGAATCTGCTCTCGTCTGTGAATAGGACAGCATTCCACTGCAGTCTAGTCCATTTGACATGTTGCTCTGCCCATTGCAGGCGCTGCTGACGATGTCTGTGAGTCAAGTTTGGCCCAACATAAGGTCGTCTTGCAGTAAGGCCTGTGTCTCTGAGTCGTCGTATGACTGTCATTCGAGAGACTTGCCCACGTCTACCCACTATTGCTCTTGCTGTTTGACTTGCCGGGAGAGAACGATTCCTTAGGTGACTCAGCACAATATGACGATCTTGCGCAGGGGTAGTAACTCGTGGTTGGCCACTCCGAAGTCTATCCCGGGCACTGCCAGTGGTTCCGTATCGTTCATTGAGTCGTACAATAGTGCTGTGGTGGCAATTCATCTTTCTGGCAATGGCCCGCGAGCTCATTCCGGTCTCCAACATACCAATGGCTCGTTGGCGGTCGTTTTCAGATAGTCATGGCATTTCAAGCACATGTACTGGGTGTTTTGTCTCAACGGCCTTTTTATACCGAGTATACTGCCACAACGCGTACACATTTTCAGGGTCATAGCTGTTGGGAATCGTGTTGCACGTGTAACTTTCATTGTTTTCATGTAGTCTGTACAGAAACCCGTGGGTTGAATCATGCACTTTCCATTCCAGCAGCTATTCGCTCTCTACCTCATGACAAACACGGGGAAAATCCATTCCCACACTTTTTTTCCCAGCTTCTCGGCATCAGTATATATAATAGTGGTGAGTTTTTAATGTGCTTCAGTATATTATTCTCAAAGTGGCTATCTGGTCTGTACAGGATCTGTTTGGTCGAAAAACCAGCTTGTTCATCTCTCACGGGTGAGGCTTGCTTCTTACATAAATGGTGTCGGATCAAATAATATTTTGTAACATAAATCCTAAGACTTTACTTTTTTCCGCAATAATTAACAACTACCTCCGGACGACTGATACTAATATTATAATCTCAGTGAAATATCAGGAAATTGGTATAACTGTTTTAAATTGTGTTTCAATTATACATTTAAAAAAAAAATATAATGTAATATAGAAGATAAACTGGAAGCAAACAAATTTTCATCTAGTTCAATAGAGGAGCATCTTACTTTGCCAAAGGATAATGACAAAAAAGATAAATCATTCATTGATAACGATTTATTTTTAACCCTTGCATTTTTTCGTGGATTTTTTTCTCAAGTTAGCATTATTCTTCGAAACTTTAACATAAGTCAGAAAGAAGTGAAGTCATTGATGAATTTATCTTACATTTAACTTATTTCTTATTATTTTAAATTAAATTAAGCCAAAATGAGCATATTTTAAATACATTTTTCAACATTTGACCAGAACAGCCGGTCTTTGTAAACAGCCTGATTAATTATTTTACTTGAAAGATTGTTATTTTGTCTGCACTAGTTAACCTATTTACGTTAGATTACATTCTTTCTTTTCGGTGATTAAAAAAAAAAAATTTGGGAAAAAGGGTGAGGGGAGGGGGGGGGGGGGGGAAAAGAGAGATTGACGTTACATAGAGAAGAAGGGAGGGGGGGGGGGGGGTGTCTGATTTTTTGTGAGGTTAAAAATGGCAAAAATTGCGTGATCTCACATGTCGACGACCCCATAATACATAATATGAAGGTAAATTCATTAATGAAGATTAATATTTGTCAGAAAGAGAAATGTTCTTAAATGAGGGAAGCATGAACATTTCACTAATAATACTAGCTTTTTATTCCATGCAGTGACAGTGACAGTTACACTGAAAATGAAAAAAAACAGACATTGCTGTAGGGGAGTGAACTGTTAACGTTTTTAACTATACTAGATCCGGGATTATGCGGCGGGGTGACCAGTGCCCTTCCTCACTGCCTTTGCCTTCACCAACTCAAAAACAGAGTCAAGTACCATTTACAATTAGGTAGACTGGAGCGTGACTCTAGAAAGTTTCAAGTCCGTAACCCGATAATTTTGCTGTTATAAACATCTATTAATAACTTTCGTCCATGCATGTTGCTAAATTGTTCCATATTTTCTTTCTTTATCCGCTGCCATTGTGTATTTTAGTTCATGTTATTAATCTTCTTATCTCTCATTTTGTCCTTTATTTGCAGCTTCTTCATACATCTATTACAATGAATAGGAATTGGACAGTGTAGACAGAGAATCACTTTGGAAATTGATGAGGCATTATGGAGTTCCCCTGAAGATCATTAATTTAATAAAGAAAACTTATGAAGACTTGACACACAAAATTATTCACGAAGGACAACTTACAGAACTGTTTGGAATAAGAACTCGAGTGCTACACGGATGCCTCTTGTCTCCATTTCTTTTCTTACAGGCAATATGAAAACATCGACGACACACAACAGAAAGGGAATCTAGTGAAATTTGATTAAACAGCTTGATGATCTAGATTTTGCTGATGACTTGGCTCTTCTGTCCAATAACAATAATCAGATGCAAGACAAAATGAAAATACTCGATAAGAGGCCACAACAAGTGTGTCTGAAAGTACACAGGGAAAAGACAAAGATAATGAGAATAAATGCAGAAAATGATGAGAGGGTTGAACTTGAAGATACACCACTAAAAGATGTAGAATCGTACACATATCTTGGCAGTAATATAGACAAAGTTGGAGGGACAGACAGTGATATCAAAATAAGAATACAAAAAGCAAGAGGATCTTTCATGGTATTAGGAAACATCAGGAGATCAAGAGAAATCGATTCCAATACGAAAATAAGAATCTTCAACTCAAATGTCAAATCAGTCCTATTGTATGGCTCTGAAACATGGAGAACAACAAAAACAACAACCAAAAGCTACAGACTTTCATAAATGGGTACTTCCGTAGAATAGAAGGATTAAAATGGTATGACAAGGTTACCAATGTGGAATTGATGGCACAAACCAGACAAGTACCGGTGGAACAAGAGATGAGAAGAAGACGATGGCGATGGAAAGAACACACACACTGAGAAAGTAGTAGTAGTAGTAATGGTGGTAGCAGTAGTGGTGATGGTGGTGGTGGTAATAGTAAAAGTAATATTGAAAGTAGTAGTGGTAGTTACTATCCTTGTTGCAGCTGCAGCAGTAGTAACTGACTCAAGTAATAGCAATATCATGTGTATTAGCGCCAGGAGATAAAACAGGACGGTATCCTGTCATATGATAATGATCTACCTCTGAACAGTGAAAACTTAATGAGATCTATACATGATACACTATGAAGTTTAGCTGGTAAACAGTCAGTAAACAAACAAGAATATTCCTCTAGGCCACACTAACGTGCTTTTACCAAAGAAAGATAAGAATAGCAACGACAAATGTAAAAGATTAATGAGTTTGTTCTGAATGAGTTCATTGTTCAAAGGAATCTTATAACACACATCAGAATGGAACAATCCCCTTTCTTTGCGCATTTTATGACACGAGGGAAGTTGAAATATGTAGATTGAGACAGTAGGCAAAATTTAAGGAAATAAAAGAGATATACGACCATGTAGAGAGTAGATACTTGCAGTAGTTGTAGTAGCCCCCTTCGGTTATATCTGACTATGGGAATGCGCCCATGAGGTGACAGCCCTCAGCTGCTTATTTTCCTGGTGCTCCTTTCGACGTTTTCTCCTCACCTCTGCTTCTTGTGTGAGCCTCTCTTCGCCCAATCTGAGGTGGCGCCGTAAATAGCATCGCCACTTAGTGCGATCGGCAGCTTCATCCTCCCATGTTGCTGGATCCATGTCCAGTGCCCTCATATCTCTCTTGCACACATCTTTGAACCTCAGCTGTGGTCGCCCAACTGTTCTCTTGCCATCTGTTAATTGTCCGTAGAAGATATCTTTTGGGATGCGACCATCTTCCATGCGGCGAACATGGCCAAGCCAGCGAAGTCTGCGCTGTCTAAGAAGCGTATACATACTTTGAAGGCCAGCACGTGACAACACCTCGACATTTGTCACTTTATCTTTCCACGAGATGCCGAGGATGCGGCGTAGACACCGCAAATGGAAGGTATTGAGCCTTCTTTCTTGCTTAGCATAGGTCGTCCAGGTCTCGCTGCCATATAGGAGTGTGCTGGTGACGCAGGCATTATATACCGCAGCTTTGGTCTTCATTGTGAGTTTAGAGTTTCCCCAAACACGTGATGTGAGGCGGGCAAAGGTAGCTGCAGCTTTGCCAATGCGGCTGTCGATTTCTGTATCCAGTGAGAGTTTGTCATTGATGGTAGACCCTAGGTATGTGAAGTCGTGCACCACTGCCAATTCATAGTTATCGATGGTGATAACTGGTGCAGCACCCAAATCCTGACTCAGCACATTCGTTTTCTTTAGACTTATTGTGAGGCCAAAGTCCTTGCATGCTTTAGTGAAGCGATTCATCAAGCTCTGAAGCTCCTGTTGGCTTTGAGTGACGACTGCAGCATCATCAGCGAACAACAAGTCTCTTATAGTGACCCTTTTTATTTTTGTTTTTGCCTTCAGCCTTGAAAGATTAAACAGACGGAATTGCTACAATACCAGAGTAATTAGATCAGATCAGCGGTCATACGATTATCACGTAAGTCAGTATGGCCACCTTTGAAAGAAACGTCAGTTGTTTGTGCAACGCGGTATCGCACGAACACGCACAGAAAGCCAGATTGCTATCTAAGGAAGCCGACTGGGGGGCAGGTGATAACACATGTGATAATTATATAATCGTTTCATCTGAGTCCTCTCGGTATCAATATTACCAATAATCTGTCTGGGTCGGCAATCTTGGTGGAAAGTATTAAGCCAGGAAATGAGATCACAGATTTGTTTGTGAGTTGGCGGAAGCATTACGACATATTGAAACAAAGTCACGCGATGGAATATTAAAATTTAATATGTTAAAACACGCAAGGGAGATTACGAATTTAAACACCCCTACCCAGATAATGCTAAAGAGCTTACCATTGGTTTGATTTGAGAGCAGGAATATTCATTGACTTTCATTGGAAAATTCGTCGAAAGCACAATCTAGGTTTTGAACTGAGAAATGAGAGATATAATCTAGCGAAATTAGTCAAAAATTAGACTGCATCGCATGGTCAAACTAGCAACTCCCAGAAGGCAGAGAAAGAAGGATCGGGAACAGGATTCCACACTTATAAGTGACAGAAGTATTTAAGTTAGTTGCTTATCCTTTACAGGACGTGGCAATCAACCCCAGCTTTTATTGGCTGTTTTTGTTTTTTCTAGGCAATTTTTTCATTCAGTAGTTTGCCATTGCTTTCTGAACGGTACGGCGCTTATACCATTGTTAAAAATCCACACAAAGCGATCTGCTACCAAACCGCCTGCAGCAGGTTTCGAACCTGGTATATCTGGATATGAAACTGCGTTCATATCCATTAGGCCACAGACGCCGACAGAAGTATTTAGGTAACTTTAAAACTTAAAAGTAAACCCGCATATTTAAATACTGAGATTGGAAACTAAAAAGGACCCGGACAAAAGTATCTGGGCAACTTTGAAACAAAACAAGTAAACCCGCATTTTAAATACGAAATCTGGATACCTAAGGAATCAGATTCGCCCGTCACAAGGGGAATTATAAAGTTTCCCAGCCCAAGGGATTCGCAGAACACACATCATAAGAGGATTACTAAAGTTTCCCAGGCCAAGTGATTCGCAGAACACCCGTCATGAGAGGATTACTAACATTTCCCAGACCAAGTGATTCGCCAGAACACCCGCCATAAGAGGATTACTATAATTTCCCAGACAACGTCATTCGAAGCATCTAATAAAAATCTATGTCCATTCTAAACTGTGCGAGGAGATAGTGTTCCCAAATGTTACTTTGGGGTAAGTGTAAACATTTATTTTACAAATGTGAATTTGACATTTGTTCTTGCTAAGTGGTTATATATGAAGCTGGCAACCTCAACATATGAAAATAGTATATTCATAAACCACTACAGCAAGCGCAGGTGATTTCTTCTTGCTAGTCGTACAGAAAACCGACAGCAGAGGTGACTCCAGACTCCGACTGGAGCAGTGATGAGTGATGATTATATCACGTGTGCATCACGTGTATCACAATTTTGTGAGATATGTGTTCCTTGTTAATTGTAATTCAGGCAAATCATTCCAGTTCGCTGCCCAGACACATTTTCCCCATATTAATACCCAGAATATTGCTGATTTCTAATCATCTCCCCTGAGTTACGCTGTGTATACTCAAGAATAATTATTCCGAGAGAATAACATTGATGGGTGCACAGCGAGACAATGCGCCTGTTAATTTGCAGCCCACAAATGTACTTAGCAAGGCATTTATTTTTATTTTGTCTAAAAGATCGTGATACTAAGCTATCAGACGGTAGAGGAACTAAGCTATCAGACTGTGAAGAGTCATCCTAACAAAAGAATCGACGAAAACTGCGGCTGCAGGACTCACTTATACCAGCTAAGTGTTTATAAAAAGCACCAGCAAAAGGACAGAAATATTCTTTAATATAAACCATCTATCCAGTCTCGATGAAGACAAATTGATTTTTCATCTAAAATTCACCATCATTCTATTTATTTTAACCTGTTAAAACAAATTGATTATTAAATGTGTTACACGTTATTATAAAACATAACAATCTTAGTTGATTCAGTTAATATAAGTGTGAAAGCATACGTATGAGCAAGACTATTATATATATATAAATATATATATATATATATATATATATATATATATATATATATATATATCTATATATATATATATATATATATATATATATATATATATACATTTAGAGAAATGTAAAGGCCTTAAATCCCACCCCCTGCAGACCCCCAGGACGACCCAGAGTCCGCTGGGAGGACAACATTAGACAATCTTTGAAGGACCGAGGACTAGAATGGACCCAGGCCAGGAGGAAGACAGCCGATAGGATAGTCTGGCGCTCTCTCTTCCAAACCTCTACACCTCACGGTAGAAGGGGAACGACTAAGTAAGTAAGTAAGTAAGAGAAATGTTTACAACAATAGAGATTCTTCTTGTAAAATGGAATTTCGCTGGATTTACACCAGCTGGGGGCTTGTACGGGCTATAACCATTGCTTAAATCTTCATAAAAGGCGGCGGACCGATAATAAGTTAACAATTGCTCAGCCAATGCCGCATTGTTCTTGACTTCGGAAATATCTTATGAAACTCCCTGGGGATAGAAGCGTCTTTACCCTTCTATCTAAAACTCTGCCAAGAGTAATCTTGTGTGAAGGTAGACACATTTGACGACCCATTTTAGATAGGCTTGCGTTTTGGCCACTGGTGGACCACTACTGCAAAGCAGGGGAGGCAATCCGTGACACTGATATGTGCGTGATCAGTGTCCATTGCCCACTGGCCTCTACCAAGTCACGCGTTGTTTGTGTGTTGCAATGATTTAATTGGGAAACGTTAAAGCAGTGCGATATCGGTGCGATATAAGATGCTCAGTGTTAGCAATAAAGATTCTGCTCAGAGCCAAATAATTACGAAAATGACAGTAATGGATAACAATTGAAAAGATGGGGTAAAAATTAAGAAAACCAACATCATCCAAGAGAGTTCTGCGGCAGAATAAAACCTTCATGATAAATAAGAGATTGAAGTACACTGCAGTTTGGAAAAAGGTTGATGCTGAATTACAGCAGTATTTGTCAGGAGGAGGCTCAAACTGAAAAAAACCCATCTTTTTCATGGAGGTTCTATGTTACCGCAGAAATGTTTTGGATTTACTTCTTTCAGAAAAGGAATGACTCTACATAACTGGCCCTACAGCTAATGCAGGTCAGTTCCAATAATTAATCTTTCACTGGGAACATTGAAGCAAAAATACACCCCAGCATCTTTTTTTCTTATTCTTTTTACTTTAAAGCTGAGAAAACTTCAGAATGCGCGTTAATTCTAGGCTGGGGATTTTCACAAATTGATGGGTGTATGTGACATTCATACCGTCACGCGTTTTCTTTAGCATAGCGCCGAGTTTTTGTTCTAGTGCCTGTGCGTATCTCTGTATAAATTTGTAAAGATTTGTGTGTAGGTGTGCGTGTGTGTGTGGAGGCTCTTGCAGATTCTGGCACTGGGAACCTTACTTTTAAGCATATAATTATATACGTTCTATTTCCCGTATCTTGACTTTGAGTTTCAAATAACAGCCCACAAATGCGCACAAAAGTGCAAATATTAATCTTCTGGAACGGAATATCCACAGATAAGCGTTTCTTGCCTGCATACAAACAATGCGCTGCGTAGCAAATGTTATATGTACTCACAGTGACACAACAGCTTTGCTGTTTATTTTAATCACGTTATTTTTTCCTAATAAGAATGCCTGTCACAGGAGCAGTGACATACGGGTCGATATGACGAAATATAAAGAATAATGGACCGACTATGAGGAGGAAAGAAATATTCTCGATGCGGGTTACGGGAAAAGGAAAGGATTCGAGAGACCACCACGTCATACGGAACAACGATGACGACACACAGAGTTACAAGATGAAGAATGGAACAGACGGGCGGAACATCGAAAGCCATGAAGTAAAAGGTCAAGAAACTAAAAGATTAAATGGAAGGAAAAGGCAGGGTGATAATTAAACAGTTATGACTGTCCTGCTTACAGAGACGAATTACATCATCATGAGAAGGATTTAACAGATGAAAGAAGAAGGTAGAATGGTAGTATAACGGGTAACCGCTGAGTTCCTGAAGTAAGATTACATCATTGGTCAACTCGATAATAATGAACAATAGGGTGAGTCTGGTTATTTGATAGACGATAGAATAGAAGAGAACCTAAAAGTGACTTCGAATGCCAACCCAGGGTCTATGTTGAACGCTTGAATAAAAGGGGAACCTCAGAATGACGCTTTAGAATGGGCATAACTTGTTAGATAGGTTAAAAAGTGTCTAAAGGTCAGAAGACAGAGAAAGATGAACATAACCTATGTGAAGATAGAGGCCACATAAAGATCTGTGACTTTCTTTTAAAACTGCGTTTCCATCGGGTATCTATGCATGTCGTATTTTGGACTCCTGTGAGTGAAGAGTTAAGAGTTGAATGTTCATATCAGACATCATAAAGATTTAAGATTGTGCGACCAAGGAAAAGTACCTTGGTATTTCCCCAACCACTGTCCGCCACCAAAATAAACCCTATACGATCACGCCATAAACACGAGCCAACAATAGAAACTATAATGTGGTGAAGGGCCTTTCTGGTGAGAGTTCCCAGGGCCTGTGACATGCCCAAAAGGAAACGTATTTCTCAATTTACAAAGAAGCAATCCACTTTCGTTGGGCGTGTTATAAGAAGAAGAAAGTTAGAATATATTGTGACAACAGCACAGATTGAAGGAAAAAGAGATAGAGAACAACAAAGAGAGAACATTATGGACAGTTTGTCATCATGGCATGGAAAGAATTCAACAACAGAGTTGATCAACAGTACTGCAAATAAGAAGTTGTGGAGAGACATGATCCCCTACGCCACCAGGTATGGTACTTGATTTTGATGACACATTATCTGCTATGGGTCTAACTTTACCCTTTATTAGCGTACGTCCATCAGGAACACAACGACTCTTAGCATTGTATAAGATCATTACTAGCACAAGTAGTTAGCAGGCAGAGACAGAACAATGTGGACACGTATTTAGAAAGACAAATCTGGAAAACCTGACGACAATGAGAAATATACAACGTGATATGAGGATAAGAAGCTGACGTTGAATAGGACATACATGAAGAAAAATCAGCTGATAGCATCACAAGGCAGTCCTTGGTCTGTAATCCACAGGGTAAGAGAAATAGAGGGAGGCATAAATATATAGAGAAGGGAATTAATCATAGACATAAACTGAATGGAGAAAGTGGCGCAGTGGGTTCAACTCACAGGCATGAGAGGAAGTTAAGCCCACGGTAACAGAGGTGGGGGTAACCTTATGGTTATCACTAGGGGAGCCAGCTAGCCAGAAAGTGAAAAGGGTGCAGTGTCATAAGTCTACCCTTGCTGATTTCAACGGAATTTCATGAAAGACCTCTTCCTTACATCCTCGTTGTGCGCCACGGATAACGGCCCCTCTCGGGGTCTGAGCTAAACAGGCAGAGGATCTTGGTGTCAGTGGATCCCTAAAGATGTGGTGTGCAGAACTCACCGATGAGCGGTATATGCTCTGACACCCATCAGTCCACTCCCAAATCATGGGCCAAATGATAACTGAGTCATCAGTGAATGACTCAAGTCTAAGGGGGACCAATGTGCCCAGAGACTGAATGGCTGCTGGGTAAGCAGTCGCGAACATTGGCTGTCTGGAGGGCGAGCGGGGCGGCACCAGGCAGATGGACTCCGTAAGGACATTCCTTGCCTCTACCCCGTTATGGTGGCTCTACCAGGGTGACCGAATATTTCCACCATTTATTGCAAATACACCATGGGCATTTTAACTATACAGAATCATCGCGGGAGCTACGGAGATCGTGATCTATCGTCGATACCTGCAGCAAATGAAATGAGGAAATACAAATGCAGAAAGAGAGGTAGAGGAGAGAAGAGGAGAGAGAGAGAGGAAAAGAAGAGCAAGAAAGAAAAGGTTCAGAAAGACAGCAGATCGCATCTCGATGAAATATGTGCGAATAGGATACTGGAATTGCCGAAGTGCCAATCAACGTGCAACCATTATACAAACGATATCCTCATGATCCAGAAAATGATGAGGAAAACATGGAAAGAACTTGAGCGGATGGCACAGGACAGGAAGACTTGGCATTTGTTTGTTGCAGGCCTATGCTCCTCGAGGAGCTAAAGGGTATTGATTGATTGATGATCCAGGAGACAAATTTAAAAGCCAAAAGTGTTATCATCTGCCCAGGATACAGATATTACTCCAATCCATGTGGGCCTGATAGACGAGGGCAAGCTATATATGTAAAACATGAGCTTCCTCATACGTGGCTGGATACAAGTTCCCAAACTAGTGAGGATGCGGAATTACAGGGGATTGCTGTGAATATAGGCGGTCAGGAGTGGCGAGTCTACAATTTATATGCCCATGTCGACCATCTTACGGAAGAGAGTAGTTGGAATTTTATGGCAGAATTGTCTGAAGATTCTAACATAGGTTTTAATTGCTGGCCATTTCAATGCTAGATCCAAGGTGTGGGGGAACATCACGGAAAATAGGCAAGGTATAGCTTTGAGCCAGGCATTACTTAACATAAACCTTGCCATCCTGAATGATGGACGCCCAGCTAGACTGGCAACTAAACCTGGGGATACAAATGGGGTCATAGATCTGGCATTCATCTCTAGTGCTGCCACCACCATGGCACGTTGGGATGTATTAGGTGCACAGGAAAGTGATCACTTACCTTGCGTCATACTCATTGCAAAGGGTAGGACCACTAGACACAGGAAACCTAAAGAAACCTTCAAGTATCCTACAGGCCCACTTGACTGTAACAAGCATTTACACACATTGCGCCAAAATGCCAAACAAAAGACAGCGAGAACACCTTTCACCCAACCTCCTTGGTGGAATAAGACAGTAAAGGAAGCATGGATAGAAAAGAGCAACAAAGGAATGGCGTAACGCACGAAGCAGAAGAATGATGAATGAAGGAGAGGTTGAAGAGATGAAGGAGAAAAAGCAAAGAGACGTTAATAGATTCAAGAGCTTGGCAAGGGAGGCCAAGGATAAAGTATGGGAGGACGTTGTGACACAGGTGGGCACGGAAAAAACCCTACAGAAATTCTGGTCCTTACATCGAAGAATAAATAGGAAAAGTGCAAGCCAAGCCATCCCTAATATCAAAAGCTCTACAGGATTAAGCCTGAAGACGGACGAAGAGAAGGGAAGAGCATTATTCAGTCGATATGTGGAGCAAACGGATAAAGGTGACAAAAGTGCCCGTCTGAAAATAAAGGACAGTATTCTAGAAAATGCCCTAGGGGGCCAGATATACTTCGATCACATTTCTGAAGAGGACGCGGTGTGCACATTGAGCACCAGCAGAAACACTGCTCCGGGTCCTGATGGTGTACAATACCATCACATTAAACAGCTCAGTGACATAGCCATTATAAATATGGTGAGCGATTTCAACATCAGCATACAGAATGCTGAGGTGCGGGAAGACTGGTAACACAGTTACCATCGGCCACTTCCTAAACCTGGAAAAGACCCCACACTGCTCAGCAGCTATCGAATTATCACACTACAGTATGTCTTTGGTAAATTACTTAAAAAGATAGTTGCAAGATAATTAGTGAGCCACCTGGAAAATGCACACATCCTTCCTGATCCGCTGGGTAGCTATAGGCCTATGAAAACAACGCTGTAACGCTGGAACATTTGCGTACGAAGTGTACGAGGGATTCCAAGGTAAAAGAGAAACGGTGGCTGTCGCAATTGACCTAGAGAATGCTTATAACAGTGTGGACTTTGCAACCCTAATAGACTATATAAAGCATGCGGTGTAAACCCATGGATAACAAAGTGGATAGCAGCTGCCTTAATGGAGAGATCAGTTACATTTCGCTTGGGAACTTGGGCATCAGAACCAATACACATTTGCCCCGGACTACCCCAGGGTTCTCCACTATCACCAGTGCTGTTTAACATCTACACAGCAAAAGTAGCAACCTTAAGACCAACGGAACTGGGACGAACATTAACATTTGCAGATGACATACTCATGTACAGAACTGGCTCAAACAGACAGGAAATGGTCCAAGGCATACAATCGACACTACCGGCGGTTTCTAAATGGTGTGAGGAAAGCGGATGAAAGGTCAATCCCAACAAGGCCTGTGTGACGTGGTGCTCTTTGAACAACTCCATAGTGAAAGCAGACCTTCCAGATATCATTTTCAATGGGCAGAACATTGAAAGGCAAGACAGGCTGAAATATCTGGGAGTAACGTTTGATCGTGGGCTATCTTGAATGTATCATGTCGAACTGATCATACAGAAGTGCAAGCGAGGACTGGCAGCCTTAAAAATGATGGCTGCTGTGCGCTTGGAACAGAGACTATTGTTTCTCCTATATCATCAGCTCGTGATTTCAGTAATCGAGTGCGGGCTAGGAATATTCACGCTGTCAGTGTCACAATGTGAACGACTGGAACGCATTTAGAATAGTTTTGGGCTGTACGCGTGATACCCCCATTTTGACAATGAGATACATGCTCGGATTGCTGTCGATTAGATCCAGATATGCGATGGCCCAGGCAAAAGCTTTTATGTGGGTAACCACCGACAAAAGACACCCCCTACACGAGAACGTAGCTGACATCAAAGGAGCAAGAATCAAGAGGGGGATGTCATGCATGGCACAAGCAGAGGCTACGATTGGTCAGGTGACCAGGGTTGAAAATGTATCCAGAGGAGAAGAGTGGAGTAAGTCAGGGGAGGACTGGATAAACTACCAGCAGGTCATCATTAGCCTTGGCAGAGAGTGCAGATCTTGAGGCAATGGAAAAGTAGAGCTGGAGATTAATCAGCTGATAAGTGATCATGCTGGGGATGATGGCGCCATTGTGTACACTCATGGGTCCGTGGTGTGTGGTGAGAAATCAGGATGGGGCTTCTCTGCGAGAATAAAGGGCAGGGTCATCGCTGAACAGAGTGGAGCCTACATGACAACAACCTCCAGCATGAGAAAGGAGGTAGAGGCAGTTACTGCAGCACTGAGGTGGCTGTCTGAAACTCCATCAACTAGGGCAGTTATATTGTCAGACTCTCAAGCCATGCTTCGGAAAGTTCAGAAGGGATGGCTGAGGCAGGAATGGAAAACATCAATAGAATCCCCAAGTCTTGAAGAACTGGTGTGAATCTACTGTCCTGATCATGCAGGGGTACGTGGCAATGAGAGGGCTGACAGACTAGCCTCGAGAGCTCTCATAGTGGGGACACTGGACATGGATAAGAGAGATATACTAAGGGCAATGAATGATCACTTGCTGGATAATGACACTGCAATGGATGAATCAACAAGACTGAGACTGTGATAGTTTGGCATCAAACATGGGATTAGCAGAAATGGACTTGAGAGAGGATGTATCCGTCGTATGTGTCACGAGAGGGATAGATGTTATTGAAATTCTTTAGTATCCTGGACACAAAATTGTATCAGGTGATACCAGGATAGTGCCAGATAAGAGTCTGATCTTATAAGAAATACCCCCTTCTCTGAAAAGAGTAAGGGTGTATAGACATCAAAGGTAGGATCAAACTGTATAAGTTCCTAGAGAAGATGGTAATGTATTACTCTAAGTCCCTACGTGTTCCCTCTCTAGATCCTCCTCTGTTAATTGTATTATTATTATTATTAATAACTCTGCTAGGGGTAATAACTTAATTATCTACCAACAGAAACTGTAACTTAACTTAAAGAATTTAAGTAAGTCTGCTGGTAAATATTTACAATTTATTTTTACACGTTTTCTTTTCTTGTGAAAATCTTTCACTGAATTCAAAAGTTGATTGCAAAATTAAATAAATAAAAACACTTGCAAATCGTTAAAATTATTTACAGTCTTTTATCTTTGTATGAACGTTCTCCTTTCTAGGCTGAAATCACTGTAGGTGTAGACTGTCTGTACTTTATGATTTATTTTATCTTCTTCACAGTTATTGGAATTAAGTAACCACTGATTAGGACGTTTGCCTAGCGAAAATGCACTGTTTATTTATAATAATCTATCTAGTTTGTGGTGATGCTGTGATAAACTATACAGTAGCCTTGGGTGGCTACTTAGCTTGAGGTCTTGATTTGGTAGTCTGTTCCCCCTTGGGTCTGGCAAGAAGACTGTCTCGTCCAGGCTTTTGGATCTGGGGGACCGGCCTTGTATCATTAAGGGGCATTCTCACCTCTGAATCATACAGTGGAGTCTGGCTCCTAAAGGTGGCAGGTAATTGCAAGATGTAACCTGAAAATATATTTAATTTCACCACTGTATTGCCTACCCCTATCTCCCTATCACAGAAGTAGGAGATGAGAGATAGTTTTCAGACAACAGAGTGCAGGTAGACGCACAGGCCACATCAAGTCAGCATTAATACAATTCAGTTCACTGTGAATACAATTTTCCTTCAAATCCTTAGTTAGAGCTATTTGTCCATGATTCGCCTCCATAAAGTTATTAGGTTTTGTGGAAAAATACCAAGTGATATCTTAATCAATGCAGTAAAACAATTTCTTTCATCCTCCCTCATGTTCCTGGTATGTGATCCATTCCATCAAGAAATAATTCTTTAAATGCTTTACTAAAACTATAGACACAACCTTGCTACTATTCTCAATCGATTTGAATATTTTCACAAGCTTGGCTTTTGCCTCCAGAAAATTACACAGTAGTTCTAACACGTTATACACACTTTCTAACACACACTGTAATTAATCCATAAAAACACACACACACACACACACACACACACACACACACACACACACACACACACACATATTTATTTATTTATACATTCTTTCTTACCCTCAGGCACACACAATCGAGCTGATAATGGTTGTAATGGACTGCTCTCAGATACATAAGGCAAAGACACTACGCATCAACACTTGTGTTACCGCTCACCGTCATTTAAAAAAATGACTAGCCCCATTTCGTTAGCATACACGTTATTTATAGTGTGAGATCGGGCGTCCGAGGGGTTTCCCTGCTCGCTAATATTTGCATCCGGCATTTTTTTGGGTAAAATCTGCCTAGTTGTGCAAATCAGGAAAACTATTAAACCGATGTTTATTTATCTACGTTATCCTATTACAATCCTGGAGCGATTTTTCTTCATCTAAAGCTTTAAATTACGTGCTTGTGTATTATTCTACACCTTCCTAGCTACTAAATCTGTTACTTTCCTAAATGCATTTATTTCTATGCGTACTGTAGTAACAGCCAAATTACCTGGACGAAACCTGAGGTCTCAATGTTTTGTTTGTTCAAAATCATGATCAGTCCTATACTACTGATCGTGAAAGTCTCTGCACAGACGTGCAGAGCAACATTCCCGTTGTAGAATTAGAGACCTCTTCCAGGTGATACGTCTTTCCTACTTATGTATTTAAATGGCATCCTTCACTCGGTTGCACGGATTAGTCCTAGCCATTTTGTCTGTTCATTGCTTTAGTAAACATGGCAGAACGGTACCTTCTGATTGGTCAGTGTATCAAGCAGTTATCATAAAGTATGGCGCGCGGTTTCGTCAGAGTACACAGACGGACGTATTGTGAAAACAGACCAACTCACGACAGTATGTACAACCAGCGTGCTACAGGTACAATTAGCATTCATACTCTTCGACATTTGCTGAGGGAGACTGAGCACCTATGGGTTTGCCCGGAGTGCAGTGAGGTCGATTCTGATTAACAATAACAATAAAAATAACAATGAATGGAGAAAACATGGAAAGACTTTGAATGAATGACATAGGGCAAGAAGGAATAACGTGTATTTGTTGAAGTCACTTGCACCAAGGAGAACTGAAAAATAGTCAATGAATTAAAAACAAAATTAAGGAAGACTGGGACGTGTAATGGAAAAGACTCTACAGTATCTGACAGCCTATTGTAACCTCATAGCTGCTCTATGATTTGCTAGCTATAAACATGCATTATATTGCCTTCTACTTCTGCAGCTCACCTTTTGTCCCGCCCTCGTTTCTTTAAACGCGGGCTAACACAATGTTTACAATCTTAGTGACCTGTCAGTCATAACAGGAAGCAAATCAGGCTTTGTTTACTTCGTTCTACTCACGCGAGCCCATCTGTCAATCATAATACCTAACAGACAGACAGCAAGTGAGAGAGCGACAGCACATACTCTTTGTAGTTTTACTCAGGGAAAGTCTAGAACTCTCCCGTGCTCTTTGATCTCGAGACGCGGGCATTCTGAAGAGAAACCCGCTAGCAGAACTAAAGTCTTTAATGTCGGTCAACAACTTCAGACGAGAGACTCTGGTAGTCTGAATCGTAAGCCTTTCATCTTGAGCGCTAGCTTCTCAATCTTCTTTCCACACAGGAGAGCGAAATTAACACCATTAGAGATCAGAGAAATCTAATGATATATATACTGTTGTTTTCTTAACCACGCCATCAGAAGTCAGTCAGAATTTGAATAGTCTAGGGCGCAGTCCGAGAACCATTTTTCTTGTTGGAAGTGTTTATAAGTGATTCGTGGAGAATTTCATTCTGAATTGTCTGGTAAGATGAAAATAGTGCTAAGGATTTACAAGTGGTGAAAGCATTTAAACACTTATACTTTTCTTATATTTTTTCTCGCTAGTAAGACCTATTAAATAAAATAACGCGTAGCGATGTTCATACCAGATATTCAATTAAAATGTGAATCCACCACCCGACCGCTAACTCACTGAGACGAGACGGTAATTATGTTTACAGTGTAGACGGACGCGGCACTTATACTCCCCAGGAGAGAAAGAGAGATAAACTCGACTGTTAAGCAGACCGGACCTTATAGGCGTTAGGCGACTGATAGCGGGAGTATAGAATACATGTTATATTTCATTTTTAATTTGTTAGGATAGCGTCTATTATTTTTAAATGCCATACGACAAACTAACAGACACCGGCAAATTATAGCTATTTAATGACAGGCGATTATTGTTGTAAGAGGTACGTATGAAAAATTAAATAATAATTAACACCGTACGCTGACCGCCAGCCGCGAGAAGGGGCCGGTGAGTTATCATAAACTCGGTCCGACCCAGATTAGCGGCCAGCGACGTCTGCGAGCGGTAGGCGTAGGGAAACACCGTGTGTCTTTTGAACTTAGTCAGGACTGACAGAGAGGATGAGAGATCGTCTTGTCCCCATCGGTATATATATAGATATCTACATAGAATGGTAGCATTTTCCCCACAAATGTTCTCTTATATTTTTCACAGACCTAATCTCAAGGGCGACCAGCGTTCTTTTACTTTTTCTGGTTCGTTATCCATTTCATTTATAAGCGTGTACTCGCCGATGATATTGGATGACAATAAATATAAATACTGGACTTACAAAATCCAGATTACCAGTTTTACCAGCCCACAGTGGTGTGTACATGTAACATTATTATTGTTCCCCGACTCCTGACAGTCGTATTCAAGTGGATTATATATATATATATATATATATATATATATATATATATATATATATATATATATATATATATATATATATATATATATATTCTTCTTCCGTCCTTAGCCACCGACCGTCAAAGCAGTCAGTGGCCATTACGCCTAGTGGCGTCTTAGGGCAACAGGAGATAGATTTTCTTTGCCATTGTTTCCCATCACGCCTATTGGCGTCTTTAGGGCAACGGCAAATCAATCCATTTGCTGTTGTTTCCGTAATCGAAGTGACTGGCAAACGGGTGATCAGCCCGTTGGTATATATATATACACTGGGCAGAATCGTCGCTCTGACACAGAGTTGGCAGATAAAAGAACCATCATCATCATCATTTTTTAACATTTTTTAGCAACCAGATGTATCCCAAAGACTGGAAGTATTCTCCTCTCTAAAGGGTAAACCTCAAGGATTCTCACATTTCCAACTATTGGTAGGAACACCTATATCCAGATAGAAGCACCATATTCGGCGTTCACCTCACTAGTTTTTTGGGGGATGAACTGGGGCCAATTTGGATTGTCGACAGCTGGGGTGACAGTGTAATCGTAGTGAAATAGAAATTATGTTCATGGAATAATTCTGTTACCAAGGGATACCACAGACCTACTATAGGAGCCAATTAGGTAAGAGTGTGAGAAGTGGCCCCTGTGTGAGAGAGTGTGTGATAATTTTCTTGTTTTGCTGGGAATTATCCATAAATCTGATTGTCTAAATTTTGTTTACTTTGCTTGGTCTTATAGTGTACCAATATTGTTTTTTTATTCTGTAACCTAGTGTTTGTAGTCACTTGCTCCAAGGAGAACTGAAAAATAGTCAATGAATAAAAACAAAACTAAGGAAGACACAGAAGGAGAATTAGGTATGTATGTATGTATGTATGTATGTATATATATATATATATATATATATATATATATATATATATATATATATATATATATATATATATATATATGTGTGTGTGTGTGTGTGTGTGTGTGTGTGTGTGTGTGTGTGTGTGTGTGTGTGTGTGTGTGTGTTAATGAATTCGAATACTTAGGATCAATCATCAACAGCTCTGGCGACTGTGCAGTAGAAATTAAAAGAAGACTTGCAATTGCTTCACATAAACTAATACAGATGAAAAACCTATGGCAAGGCACAAGCAAAGAAACAAAGTTACAACTGATCAGAGCATGTATATTCCCAGTAGCAACATATGGCTGCGAGACTTGGACACTCAATAAAACAGTTGCAAAAAAGATTACATCATTCGAAATGAAATGCTACAGAAGGATGTTGAGAATACCCTGGACAGAAAAAAAGACCAACAGAGAAGTACTGCACTCACTAAACGTACAGGAACATTGGCTCCTAAATACCATCGCAATAAGGAAGCTGAAAATTTTCGGTCATATAAAAAGACATAATAGTCTGGAAAAAAACAGTGATGGAAGGCATGGTCCCTGGAAAAAGGGGAAGGGGTCGACCTAGACGACGGTGGACCCAGGACATCACAGAGAGTCTGAACTTGTCTTTGGCTGATGCAGGTCGACTTGCCCAGAATCGTGATGCGTTCAGAGAAGCTGTAATGGAGACAACGTTCTGGAAAGAATACGCCACATGATAATGATGAGTGGCGTGATGGCCTCTGACTGCTTGGTCGGTCTTTGGCTAAGGACGGAAGAAGAAGAAGAAGATATATATATATATATATATATATATATATATATATATATATATATATATATATATATATATATATATATATATCATCATCATCAGTTGCCATCTCCACAACGAAGGTTGGCTGTAATGGATCTCCAACGTCTTCTGTCTCTTGTCTTGGTGGTGCACTCTGATAGACCCTTTTCTGTCCATCTCTTGATGTTATCTTCCCACTTATAGCGTTGTCTTCCCCTTGCACGTTTGCCTTCACCTCTCCCTTCTGTTATGGTCTTCTGCAAGGTGTTATGCCTTTTTATGTGGCCAAAGTATTTTAACTGCCGAACTTTGACCTCCCTCATTAGTTCTCTTTTCATACCTAGATTTTCTAGGACCTCCTTATTTGTTTTCATCTCTTTCCATGAGATACGCCCCATTCTTCTATATATCCACATTTCAAGAGCCTCAATTCTTTCTTCCAAATGCTTATTCATCGTCCATGTTTCTGCACCATACAGAAATGCAGAATATATATAACACTTTATGATTCTCAGTTTTAATTTGTGAGATAACTGTTTGGATGTCAGTATATGTTTCATGTTGTTGAATGTAGCTTTGGCCATTCCTATTCTCTTCTTGATTTCTGTTTCACATCTGCCATCTTCTGTTATTATATGACCAAGATATACGTAGCTCTTGACTTGTTCCAGCATTTTCCCATTTACGCTTATCTTTAATGTGGGTTTATCGTCTGTTTTGCTAATTATCATAGTTTTTGTTTTCTCAATATTAATGTCGAGTCCATATTCATGACTTATACTGTTCACTTGTTCACTAGTTCTTGTAACTCCTGTTCGCTTTCAGCTAACAACACGGTATCATCTGCATATCTAAGGTTGTTTATTGACCTTCCACTGATGTTACAGTCTTGCTGTATGTTTCATGATTAACCTGTATCTGTTTGAAAATTTTTTCGGTGTATAAATTAAATAGGCAAGGGGACAGCACACAACCTTGTCTGACACCTCTTTTTATGTCTATGTAT
Organism: Oreohelix idahoensis; assembly: GCA_024509875.1. Taxonomy (NCBI): domain Eukaryota; kingdom Metazoa; phylum Mollusca; class Gastropoda; order Stylommatophora; family Oreohelicidae; genus Oreohelix; species Oreohelix idahoensis. The sequence goes on from JAMPIV010003752.1 coordinate 340,383, forward strand.
GGTGAATAATTCCTTACAGATCTTACTGTGGCAGTTCTCATGATGGACTCTGTCAAAAGCCTTCTTACAGTCAATGAAGCACATATACATACTTTTTTGGACCTCTGTATATTTTTCTGCTAATATTCTTAGGCAAAATATTGCCTCTCTTGTTCCACTGTTCCGTCTAAAACCAAACTGTTCTCTTGGATTTCGCTGTCTACTTTACTTTTTATTCTTTCCTGTATGATTTTGAGCAGTATCTTAATTGCATGACTCATCAGGCTGATTGTTCTGAAGTCTGAACATTCTGTTGCATTGGTTTTTTGGGCAATGTTATAAAAACTGATGTCTTCATGTCGTGTGGTATATATCCTGTATTGTATATATCGTTGCATATTTCTGTGATTGTATCTATACCAAAGCTCTCCAGAGCTTCTATCATTTCAATTTTTATGTTATCCATGCCTGCTGATTTTCCTTTTTGTATCATATGAATGGCATTCTCTACTTCTGATCTGAGAATGTTTGGGCCTTCGTTAGAATCTGGTGATGGTTTTTTACCTCTGTTGTCCTCGAATAGTTCTTTTACGTATTCTGCCCATCTGTTTAATATGTCTTTCTCATCAAGTAATATTACACCAAGGCACAAGCAAAGAAACAAAGTTACAACTGATCAGAGCATATATATTTATAAGGTGTTATCTGTTTACGCGATTTTCATTTAAGCGACTTCGAACGTACGCGCACCAGGTTTTAAGCATTTTTGATTTATTTACACGCTAGACTCGAAATTACCTGACCCGATACTTATACATTTTTACAGTATTTTATCAGGTCGCCTATGCGAGAGATGATGTCAGATCTAAGTGACAACGATTCCCGCGTTTTCAGTTTCACTGCACAGACCTCAAATTAAGTGCTCTGCGTTTCGTCATTGTGTTAGGATATATAATTATATAGATTGAATTAGCATATAAATTGTGTACTTTTTATTGTCACTTAATTTTATTAGTGAAATTAGTTGAATAATTTGTCAATGCCTTCTCTACATTTAAATGTACTTAATACGAATGAGAGATGAACGGGCGGGTTTTCGACAGAACGGATCATGTACAGACCAGATAGCCACTTTGAGAATAGTGGTTGAGCAGGGTCTGGAATGGAGTTCACCACTATACATCGGATTTGTGGACTACGAAGGGGCATTTGGCAGTGTGGACGGAGAGTCACTTTGGAAATTGTTGAGGCATTGTGGAGTTCCCCTGAGGATCATTAATTTAATAAAGAAAACATATGAAGACATGACATGCGGAGTTCTTCGCGAGGGACAGCTTGCGGAACCGTTTGGGATGGGAACAGGAGTGCGACGGGGATGCCTCTTGTCTCCATTTCTTTTCTTGCTGGCAATAGATTGGGTTATGAGATCATCGGCAACACACAACAGAAATGGAATCCAGTGGACTCTGACTAAGCAGTTGGATGATCTGGATTTTGCTGATGACTTGGCTCTTCTGTCCCATAGCCGTAATCAGATGCAGGACAAATTGAAAACACTCGATGAGAGGTCACGGCAATTGGGTCTGAAAATACACAGGGAAAAGACAAAAATAATGCGAATAAATGCAGGTAATGATAGCGGGGTTGAATTTGAAGAAACACCAATACAAGATGTAGAGTCATACACATATCTTGGCGGTAGTGTGGACAAAGTTGGAGGGACGGACGGCGACATCAAAATGGGAATACGGAGGGCAAGAGGAGCTTTCATTGCATTGGGAGATATATGGAGATCGGGAGAAATAGGATCCAACACGAAGATGGGAGTCTTCGGCTCAAGTGTGAGGTCGGTCCTGTTGTATGGCTCGGAGACATGGAGAACGGCAGGGACAACAACCAGAGAGCTACAGACTTTCATAAATGGGTGCTTGCGTGGAATGGAGGGATTGGAATGGTGTGACAGAGTTACCAACGTGGAACTGATGACGGGAGCTAGACAGGTGCCAGTGGAACAAGAAATGAGAAGAAGACGATGGCGATGGATAGGACACACACTGAGGAAGCCTGTTGGTGGCATTGCAGGGCAGTCCTTGTTCTGGAACCCCCAGGGCAAGAGAGGCAGAGGAGGACCAAGAGGTACATGGAGAGGAGAGTTGGAAGCAGAGGTGAAAATGATGAGGAGAACATGGAAGGAACTCGAGATGATGGCACGTGACAGGAGGACTTGGCATGTGTTTGTTGAAGGCCTATGCTCCTTTGGGAGTGGAGGGTTAGGAATGAATGAATGAATACGAATGATATATATTAATTTATTTTGTTTATTATTACATGTATTTATTTTTATTATTAAATACTGCATTTGTGAGGCGTTGACACTAGATGGAAGGTATTGAGTCTTCTTTCTTCCTAGCATATGTTGTCCATGTCTAGCTGCCATATAGAAGTGTGCTGGTGACGTAGGCGTTATATACCGCAGCTTAGGTCTTCGTTGTGAGTCTGGAGTTTCCCCAAACACTCGTTGTGAGGCGGGCAAAGGTAGCTGCAGCTTTGCCAATGTGGCTCTCAATTTTTGTGTCTAGAGAGAGTTTGTTGTTGATGCTAGACGCCAGATATGTGAAGTGGTGCACTTCTGCCAATTCCTAGTTATCAATAGTGACAATTTAGCGTGGCAGCCTATTTTCAGGAGGATTTTGAAGAGTCCATCCCTGCTAACCAGGTCAAATGCCTTTGTGAGGTCTATAAAGGCGATACGTAAAGGCCTTTTATGCTCTTTTGATTTTTTTCTGAAGGTTTCGGGGAGAAAAGATCATGTTTGTAGTTGATCTACCAGCTCGGAATCCATAATGCGACTCTGGATTTACGCGCTCAGCTAACATGTGAAGTCGTATTAAGATGACTCTGGTAAAACCCTTACCAATAATACTAAGAAGGGAGATGCCTCTATAGTTATTGCAATCGCTTCTGTCTCCTTTATTTTTGTATAGTGTTACAATCCTGGCATCTCGCATGTCTTGAGGGATAGTTGTCTCTCCCCAACTCTGGCACAGCACCATATGCAGGGGATGTAATAGCATGCTCTTACAGCATTTGATTAAATCGGAAGGAATCCCATCACTGCCTGGTGCTTTGCCAGAGGCCAAGCTATCAATGGCCTTCCTGAGTTCTTCCAATGTTGATTCAGCATCCAACTCCTCCATAGTTGGCAGACAATTGACAGCGTCAAGGGCTGCAGGCGTGACAGTATTTTGTCTAGTATAAAGCTTAGAGTAGTGCTCGACCCACTTCTCTACCTATTTGCTGTTATGAGTTAGCTTGTCCCCGCTGATGGTTTTTAGCGGTGCCGTTTTGCTTTTTGGGGGACCAAGGGCTTTCTTTATACCGTCGTGCATTTGCCTAGTGTTGCACGGCGGTCTGGATGCTCTCGCTGAGCTGGAGCCAATAATCATTTGCACAACGTCGAGCAGTTTGTTGTACTTTGCTTATCGTGGCATTTGTATTCAATCGCAGCACTGCGCTTAGCTTCAATGACATGTGTCATAACATCTGATGAAGCATTGAACCAGTCATTTGACTTCGCTGTCTTCTTACCAAAGGTGGCATGCGCAGTACTTTGAATGGTGTTCTGCAGGTTCTTCCAGTTCTCTGTAACAGTATCACTTTGGGCTACGAGCACTTTCTTGAGGGTCGTGGTAAGTTGAGCGATCATGACAGGATCTGACATCTTGCTGGTATCGATGCGTGGTTTCCCTTCATGTGTGACACGATAGATCTTTCTTGGTTGTGCTCTGATTTTTCAGCAAACCAAGGAGTGATCTATATCACAGTCTGCACGATGGTATGGGCACTTGGAGAGTACAGACCTGAGAAGTGGCTTTCTGACAAGAATCAGATCCAGTTGGTGCCAGTGCTTAGATCGTGAGTGTCTCCATGACACCCAATGTTGGGGTTTTGTCTGAAATTAGGTGTTGATCACGCAGAGGTCATGATGGACACCCAACTACAAGAGCTGTTGTCCATTTTCATTCATCTTGCCAATACCAAACCTGCACAGACATGAAGGCCATGAATATTTATCGGCACTCACTTTAGTGTAGAAGTCACCAAGGAGAACAAGTTATTCTTGCCTAGGTGTGCTTTTGATGGCTGCTGCTAAATTCTCGTAGAACTCGTCTTAAGCTTCTGAGGCATAGTACAGAGTAGGAGCATTCACACTGACAAGAGTAATGGGACCTACACTAGTTTGCAGGCGGAGCGTTAACAGGCGTTCTGATCCATTCTCACCTGGTTCAACCATTTCAGTTAGCAATTTTTTAACTGCAAAACCTATTCTGTATTCTCTAGTTTCATTAAGGTATTTCCTTTGCCAATGTATATATGTGTGTGTGTGTGTGTGTGTGTGTGTGTGTGTGTGTGTGTGTGTGTGTGTGTGTGTGTGTGTGTGTGTGTGTGTGTGTGTGTGTGTGTGTGTGTGTGTGTGTGTGTGTGTGTGTGTGTGTGTGTGTGTGTGTGTGTGTGTGTGTGTGTGTGTGTGTGTGTGTGTGTGTGTGTGTGTGTGTGTGTGTGTGTGTGTGTGTGTGTGTGTGTGTGTGTGTGTGTGTGTGTGTGTGTTACCGGGGCCCGAAAGGTAAGCAAAGAATAGTAACACTGTTCCCTACCATGCAGTCGTAGAAAGCGACTAAGGAGGGTTGGGCATGGGGCTGGTTACCCCATCCTGTAAAAAAAATTTAAACCACAAAAAACTTAATCAAACATGGACAAGTCAATTAAGGAAAATAAAACACAGCCATCCAAGACATTGAAAGGTCCTCTCGCAGGGAGGCGTATGATGCAACACAGAGAAAGCCGAAAGTAGTCTGTGTTACTGACTAACCTTCTTTCTTCTAGGAGAACCTCCAGATTTGGCACCTGGAATGTTCGTACATTGAACGAACAAGGGAAAGTGGCACAAGTAGCACCAGAAATGAGGGAATATAAAATCGAGGTTCTGGGAATATGTGAAACAAAGTGGAAGGGGGTAGACAAGAAGAAACTCATCACTGGTGAATTGGTGCTGTCCTCGGGACATGAAGACGAAAGTTCACACCACAGTGAAGGGGTAGCTCTTATGTTATCTAAAGAAGCACAGAAAGCACTCATTGAATAGGAAGCCGTTGGACCCAGAATAATAACAGCTGCTTTTAAAACAGCTAAAAAGGAAATAAATGTAAATGGCATCCAATTTTATGCACCAACTAATGACAAAGAAGAGTCTGTGAAAGAAGCATTTTATACTAGACTACAGAAAATTATGGAGAAAGTAAAAAGAAGAGACATCACAATTTTGATGGATGACATGAAAGCAAAGATAGGTACAGTCAACACCGGCTTTGAAGAAGTCATGGGAAAACATGGGCTAGGAATAATGAATGAAAAGAAAAAGTAAAGGATCCCGTTACACGCCCGTTGAGGCATATTGGGAATATGGTGTTAGGCCCATATTTTCTTGACCATCGGCACACTAGGGGTGATGTGGTCAGCATCACGCCGGCCGCCATAACCTTCCCAGAAGTTGCTCTGGTACCCAGTTGGGTCTGGGTCGACCAAAGAGCCGTTTGCGGCCTAAACAAATCCCACCTCATCTGGGGATCGAACCATAGACCACTGAGCTAGGAAGCAAGTGCACTAACCACTATGCTACCGCGGCTCCTAATGAATGAAAATGGGGAACTATTCTCAAACTTCTGTGCTTCAAATCAACTGGCTATAGGAGGAAGCATGTTTCCACATAAGAGAATACACAAGGCAACATGGATATCACCAGACCATAGAACTGAAAATCAGATTGATCATATATGCATAAACAAGAAGTTTAGATCATCACAGCAGGATGTAAAGGTATATAGAGGAGCAGATGTGACATCAGATTACCACCTTCTGATAGCCAAAGTAAAAATGAAACTCAAGAGATGTGCAACAATGCAAAGTTATAGACAACAATTTAATGTAGGACATCTCAGAAATCAAGAAACAAGAGACAAATTTGCGGTCACAATATCCAACAAATTCCAAGTGCTCCAACAGCTGGAAGATGTAGTGAATACAGAAGACTATTGGCAGCAAATCAAAACGGTATGGAATGAAACATGTGAAGAATTACTGGGGAAAAGGGAACGACAACAAAAAGCATGGATAACAATAGAAACCATCAATAAGATAAAAGACAAAAAACAAAAAAACAAAAAAACAAAAACAAGAAAGCAGATTTAAACACAAGCAAAACCAGAAGTTCCAAAGCCAAGGCTCAAGAAGTGTACACAGAAGCAAAAAAAGAAGTAAAAAGAAGTATCAAAAGAGACAAGAGGAAGTATATCCTGTACTGACAAGATCCTGTACAGACCAGATAGCCACTTTGAGAATAATAGCGGAACAAAGTCTGGAATGGAATTCACCACTATACATTGGATTTGTGGACTACGAAAAGGCATTTGACAGTGTAGACAGATAATCGCTTTGTAAATTGATGAGGCGTTATGGAGTTCCCCTGAAGATCATTAATTTAATAAAGAAAACATATGAAGACATGACATGCAGAGTTCTTCATGAAGGACAGCTAACAAAACCGTTTGTGATAAGAACGGGAGTGCGACAGAGATGCCTCTTGTCTCCATTTCTTTTCTTACAAGCAGTAGACTGGGTTATGAGGACATCGACAACACACAACAGAAATGGAATCCAGTGGACTCTGACTAAGCAGTTCGATGATCTGGATTTTGTGGAAAGAACTTGAGATGATGGCACTTGACAGGAGGACTTGGCATGTGTTTGTTGAAGGCCTATGCTCCTTTGGAAGTGGAGGGTTATGAATGAATGAATAAATAAATAAAAATATATATATATACACACACACATACTGGGGGATTGAAAAGTCACTCCATATTTTAATCTGTTATTTCTTCACTCATCCAACTAATTTATATGAAAGTAACGTCAAAACAAAGGGAATTAACTCATGTTAAGTTACACAAAATGCTATGTCATATTAGCATTACAACTGAACGTGAGATTCGGTCTGTCCAACACATAATCTCATAGCGGGCAGCTGTTTTTGGTAATTTAAAATTTTGTTAATGAATCCCAGCCCTTATATATATATATATATATATATATATATATATATATATATATATATATATATATATATATATATATATATATATATATATATATATATATATATATATATATATATATATATATATATATATATATATACAGGGTGTCCATAAAGTCTCTTTACAATTTTAACAAATTTATTACAAAGGCAATTGATGCGATAACTTAATCAGATTTGTTCTATGTACTCAGTGGTTATCAAAGTTTTTAATCACATACCTTTATCGTATGTCAGGTACACTGTTGATGAAAGAGGTACTGTTTAATGAACCCCTACAAAAATGGCTACTCCTCAAGAGAAGGCACAATGTGTATCATGATCCCACACCACACATTCAGCTTTGGTCTATCTCGGTGAAGTTCCCTAGTCACATGGGGGTGTTCTGATCCCCAGATTCTCACATTATGTGTGTTCAGTTTCCCTGAAAAATGAAAGGTTGCCACATCACTAAAACAAACTTGGGTGAGGAACGTTTCATCCTCAGAAATTCGTCTTGGTTTATCATTTGGCTCGAGTGCCTGTAAGAGTTGCACTTTGTAAGCGTACAATCGCAAGTTCTTGTGTAGGACTTTTTGCACTGTTGAACGTGGTAGCTCTAACTGTCTGGCAGCAGTACGGATGGACTTTGTGGGAGAATGATAAAAGGCTTGTCTTACACGCTCAATGTTTTCCTCAGATGTTCCTCCCTTTATCCAACACTGTCCCTGTCTCCATAAATTTCTTGTGCCATGCACGAATTGACGGACGTGATGGTGGATCTCTTCCATACTTAGTTCTGTAGTTTCGCTGAGTCTGCCTATCCGATTTTGTTTCAATAAACCATGATACACATTGTGCCTTCTCTTGAGGAGTAGCCATTTTTGTAGGGGTTCATTAAACAGTACCTCTTTCATCAACAGGGTACCTGAAATACGATAAACGTATGTGATTAAAAACTTTGATAACCACTGAGTACATAGAACAAATCTGATTAAGATATCTCATCAATTGCCTTTGTAATAAATTTGTTAAATTGTAAAGAGACTTTATGGACACCCTGTATATATATATATATATATATATATATATATATATATATATATATATAATATATATATATATATATATATATATATATATATATATATATATATATATATATATATATATATATATATATATATATATATATATATATATATATATATATATATATATATATATATATATATATATATATATATATATATATATATATATATATATATATATATATATATATATATATATATATATATATATATATATATATATATATATATATATATATATATATATATATATATATATATATATATATATATATATATATATATATATATATATATATATATATATATATATATATATATATATATATATATATATATATATATATATATATATATACCAACGGGCTGATCACCCGTTTGCCGGTCACTTCGATTACGGAAACAACAGCAGATGGATTGATTTGCCGTTGCCCTAAAGACGCCAATAGGCGTGATGGGAAACAATGGCAAAGAAAACCTATCTGCTGTTGCCCTAAGACGCCACTAGGCGTAATGGCCACTGACTGCTTTGACGGTCGGTGGCTAAGGACGGAAGAAGAAGAAGAAGAAGATATATATATATATATATATATATATATATATATATATATATATATATATATATATATATATATATATATATATATATATATATATATATAAATAAATATATACATATATATATATATATATATATAAATATATATATATATATATATATATATATATATATATATATATATATATATATATATATATATATATATATATATATATATATATATATTTATATATATATATATATATATATATATATATATATATATATATATATATATATATATATATATATATATATATATATATATATATATATATTATATATATATATATATATATATATATATATATATATATATATATATATATATATATATATATATATATATATAATAGGGCACAATTTTCACCAAACTGTGTTTTGCCATTTGCAATTTAATATTTGAATAAATTCAAGCTTGAAAAAAAGACAGTTCTCACTGTATGATTCATCGTCTTTCCATTTATCTGTGAGACAGTTTCCGCGACCCTGAGCCTTGGCTTGCTATTTGCTGGTCCTTGCATCAGGCATTATACATGATGATGATGATGATGATATAACGGTCTCATAACACAGGCTATTAGCCACGAATTGTCTCATCCGATCCAACAACGATAACCGTATACAAAGAAAATTATGGCTGTACATTGTAACATCAAAAGATGGAACCCATTTATTCTCGGAACATGTCGCCAAAAAAAAAAAAAAGTTATACCCTGGACCCGATCCTCTTTAATCTTGCACAGTAAAAAAATAAGAACACCAGAAGCTTAAGAGACGAGGGAGCAACATGAAATCACATCAGTAAATAAACATTTTCGGCTTCTGGACAACATCGCAAAAAATACCATCAACAACGTGAAACAGATATTAGCATTAAACATAAATAAATAAAAATAGGTGCCCTCATGGATCACATATATTCTTCATCATTTTACGATGCAAGCGGTTGGAAGAAGGAACAGAGGCTATTAAATACATACATGCATACATACATACACACAACCCCCTCCTCCCCCCCCCACACACACACACAAATATGTATATATATATATATATATACTACACTTATTGTTTACGTCCCATGTGGTGTCCGGGGGTCTCTGAGGTGACACTGAAAGAACATGACTAAAGCTTCCACAAGCATCTCGTAGAAGGCTATTAATAAAAGGTTCAGCATGTGACTGACATAATGTAACACAAATTACTTCAGAAACAACCACTGCTAGATCATGTGGAAGTTTGGTACACGCTTCCTGCAAGGGGATCAACAACAGTGGCAGTTCTATGCTCCATAAGGATCTGTTACTGCGCACGATGCAGTAGACATAATTGCGAAATATATAAAGTATAGGAGACATAATGGTGAACAGTACGGAGACTGAATTGTGGTGTTGAGCGAGGTTATAGTTATGAAGTATAGTAAACGGATATGACATGTGCGATTTAAAGGGTCACTTAGGGACCCATAACTACGAATGAGCGGACTCATTCTATCTCATTTTTGTTCCCTTTAGCGGCAAGTTATCTAATTGACATTGTATTTTCCAGTTATCATCGAAGGAAATTTGTATTCAGATTCGTGAGAAGTAACACTGGCTAACAAAAAAAAAATTTTTTTTTTCTTTCTCTAACATTTCTATGTTTTTCTGGTCAATTTTAATGCGCTGTTTTTAAATCTGCAAACCGTTTTTCTCTATCAGGTCGGGATCTCGAGAAATACGCAATTGAAGTTTTTTAACAAGGTATACAGTATTATAACATCATTCGTACAAGAAGTATAACAATTATGTAGGCTTGAATTTCTTTGCAGTCGACTTTCGTCGGTGAATGGCATGTGGTACATCGCGATGAAACATCCAACAATAATCGGCAAGCATGGTCACACTCCACCGTCCTTGATAACGTGACTCCATTACGGCGATATCTTGATGGAATCGTTCTCCATGTTCATCGCTGACTTCGCCAAGGTTGTCAGGGAAAAAGTCAAGATGCGAATCGAGCAAATGGATTTTGAGGGACATGTTACAGCCCATAATTCTGTATGCATCTATGCACTGCTTAACAATATGCACATAGTCGACAGATTTGTGATTTCCCAGAAAGTTATCGACGATCGATTTGAATGCCATCCATGCGTGAAGTTCACTACCATGTAACAAGTTCTCGAATTGTTTGTCTGCAATAACTTTCCTAAATGAGGTCCTACAAAGATACCTTCCTGTATCTTTGCATCGCTAACTTGCGGAAACTTTTCTCGAAGATAAGTGAAAGCTTTGCTCATTTTATCTAATGCTTTTACGAAATTCTTCATGAGCCCCAACTGTATATGTAACGGTGTTAAAATGATGCTGTCTTTGTTAACTAATGGCTCGTGTATTACATTTTTATGCCCGAGCTGCATACGATCCCTGATAGGCCACACCTTTCTTGCATAATGTTCCTGTCTGTTGCGGCTGTCCCATTCACATAGGAAGCAACAAAATTTAGTATACCCAGTCTGCATGCCCGTGAGAATTGCAATGACCTTTAGGTCTCCACAAATCCGCCATTGGTAGTCATTGTACTTTATTTTTGCCAAAAGTATAGCCATATTGTCATAAGTTTCTTTCATATGAACAGAGTAGGCGACTGGAATTTTGCAATAGCAAATGTCATCATTCATCTCAAAGTATTGAACAAGTTCTCTGTGTCTATGACGAAATTTAGATATCAAAGTATTGGGCGCTAAAAGATTCCATTCTTTGAGTCGCGAACCGAGTAATTCCACTTGTCCCTTTGGTAAGAGCGAGATCACGTATTAGATCTGAAAGGTTAATTAAGTGAACACCATCATTCACTGGTATATAATCCGAGTCAGAATTAGTTTCTGAAGCAGGTAAACTATCACTTTCTGATGGTTCGTTCACGTCCAACGGATATTGTTCTGGTGGAACTGGGATCGGACACGTGATTGGATCACGAGACACTGGTTTCGAAACCGATTCAATATTTGGATAAACCACAGACTTTCTAGTTTTAAAAGTGAAACCATGGATATTTGTCAAGCAGAAGTAACAATCAGTAGCGTGATTTGTCTTGTTCATGCCATATTACTGGCACTCCAAAAGGCATCGACTTATGCTTCGGCGATTTTCGTAACCAACCTGCCAATGTATTTGCACAAAGTCGAACAAACTGCATTTGGCTTCCAAGATTTATTTCATCATCAACTTTCGAATCGAAATAAAGTTCATATTCTTTCTTTAGTAATGGTGTAAAGTTTTTCTGGTGAACACGATCGGTAAAATATCCGCACACGTAACAGAACAGATCAGCCGAATTTCTACAACTTCTAGAAGCCATATTTCGCTCAGAATTATTTCAAAATACAGTAACTATTGGAAAAATAGCGTAACATATGTCATGCATCTTTTAGCAGTATAAAAAGTGGAATTATTTTGCATTTTATTAATTTTTAATAAGTTATGTAGTAAAAATGAAACGGAGCACATAACGGTTTCCCAAAAATATATGTATTCACAAATATCTTAAAAACCTGACGTGATAGAGATAAACGGATTTCAAATTTGAAATCAGCGCAAAAAACTGACATAAGAACACTTATTCTTATATAAGAAAGAAAAATGTTGTTTGTCAGTGTAATCTATTGAAGGCGCTAGCTGCCAAAGCAATTCTAGTATGGATTTCTCTTGTTGTGTCACCATCCTGAGTCATTTTACTGCCTAAATAATTGAAACTTTCAACTTTCTGTAGTTTTTCCCCATTCAAGATGATATCAAAGGTCTCGTTAGAAAAGTTCATAGCTTTAGTTTTAGAGGCATTTATTTGGAGACCTATTTTAACCGAGAGATGACACAAATTATTTATTGCTTCTTGGGATTGTCTTGGTGTTGAACTTAAGAATGCTACATCATCTGCGAAATCCAGGTCCCCCAGGAATTTTCCATTTGTCCATTTTATACCCAATTGTTCATTGTGGGTATAGTTTCTCATAACCCAATCAATAGCTATTCCAAAAAGTAGTGGTGACATAATACAGCCTTGTTTCACCCCTGTTTCTACTGTAAACCATTCTGTATTCCCTTTATTTGTTCTAACACAACATCTTGCATTGTCATATAGCGCTTTGATTATATTCACATATTTTGTTGGAAAACCATAGATTGTAAGTATCTTCCACAATGATGGGCTATCAAAGGCTTTTTGAAAATCGACGAAGGTGATAATAAGTGGCGATTGCCTTTCCACTGATTCTTCTATAATTGTTCTTAGTGTGAATATTTGATCAATACATGATCGTTTCGGCCTGAAACCCGCTTGTTCTTCTCTGATCTTTTCGTCAGCATGCAATTTAAGTCTTTCTAACATCATGCAACATAATAATTTTCCAGGTACTGATAATAGAGATATACCACGCCAGTTATTACAGTCTGATAGATCACCTTTCTTCGGTAACTTTACAATAATACTGTCTTTCCATTGTTGTGGTGGTTGTTCTTCTCTCCATACTTCATTTATAATATCTAAAATTCTCAAGAGGTTGTTGTCATTAACTGCTTTAATCATTTCCCCTGAAATTTCGTCAACTCCAGCAGCTTTAAAATTTTTTAATCTTTTAACGGCTTGTTTGATCTCGTCCAGCGTGAATTCATCGCAAGTTATTGGCAAGGTGGTTGTGGGTGTTTCATTATTAAAATCAGGTGTTACTGTTGGTGGTGGTCTGTTTAGCACCTCCATGAAGTGCTCAGGCCATCTCTTCATTTGTTCTTTTTCTGTTGGTATTGAATTCCCTAATTTACCTTTAACAGGTGTTTCCATAGCAGTAGGCTGGTGACATAGTTGTTTTGTAATTTGATAAAGGCACCTACTATTACCAGTTCTTGCAGCATTTTCAGCTTTTACGGCCAGTTCATTGATGAAATGTCTTTTATCTCTTCGAGTTTTTGTCTTCACTTCTTTATTTAACAAGTTATAAGTTAGTTTGCAAGATTCAACTGCATTATGTGTACTTGCCGCTAGTAGTTTAAGTTTTGCTGTTTTCCTTTCTTGTATTTTATCCCAAGTATCTTCTCTCATCCATTTTTTCTTTTTATGTACTAGGTATCCGGTGGTCGCTACTGCTGCTTCTGTCATTGCTGTTCTCAGTTGTTCCCATTTAGTATCGATTGTCTTGGTGGTGATATCGTTGTCAATTTTTTGCCTAAAGCATCGAAATAGTTGTTCATTTTGACATTATATTCCTCCTTTATATCATTTGATTGCAGTCTGTGTACATCTATTCTTCTATTTTTATTCTGTTGGTATAACTTCTTCAGTTTAATTCTCAGTTTAGCTATGCAGAGGTTATGATCGCTTCCGATCTCTGCACCTCTGTATGCTCTGACGTCTTGAACTGATGAGCGAAATTTAGCGCTTATGCAGAAGTGATCTATCTGGTTCTTAGTTCTGCCATCAGGTGAATTCCATGTTATCTTGTGGATATTCTTATGTGGAAAGATGGTGTCTGCCACAACGAGGTTTGATATTTCACAAAGTTCTAGAAGTCTTTCGCCATTTTGATTCATACAGCCTATGCCATGAGTACCGAGATATCTTTGTACTCCATCGTTGTTGTCACCTACTTTGGCGTTAAAATCACCCATGACTGCTATTATGTCATGCTTGGGTATTGTGTTGATGGTACTTAGAAGTGCTTCATAGAAGTCATCTTTTGTGGTATCAAGAGCGTCGTTAGTTGGTGCATAACATTGTACAATTGAGAGCTTGAAAAATCGTGTCTGAAATCTAGCTAATATTAGCCTCTCATTGATAGGTACCCAGCTGATAAGCGATGCTGCTGCTTTCTGTTGCTAATAAGATACCCAACAATTAAGATTAGATCGTAAATAGAAAGTAAGGAAGAACGATAAATTTTTTTTAAGGAAAACGTAGTCGATGACCAGTTGATAATATTAAGACAGTGTTTTGATTAATGGAAATGTCCTTGATAAATTGGGGTGAAACAAGTTTATGCGCTGAGCTATGTTGTACCACCCAGCGAAGATGTCATATGTTGAACTTTCCACATGAACTCGTGTATATACTTTGTGAGAATAAATTGTGTAAACAAATCATTGTGTCGAGAAAGTCACTGATCTGTGTAACAAGAGTGAAAGGCAGTAAAGATATTACACATTATCTAATCACGAGAACTAAGAACCGGTAAACTATACATCACGAGGCAGTATGAGTACCGCATGTGGCCGACTGCCACAGAGCTAAAATTAAAATGATGATTGTCAGAGTGAGAGATTGGTTAAGGCCCTTGCTTCTCGAGGCAAAGTTACTTGGTTAGAAACCTGGTAGCGTCACGCTTCCGTCTACCAATCTGTTAATGTGTACCTGACTCTGCCCTTGATTTAGAGAAGGCAAAGGCAGCATGGAGGGGACTGGATTACTCATAAATCAACATAAATCAGAGCTGTCTGGTGTGCAATCAGTCAAGGAGTTGTCAAGCCAGTTGTTAAATCAAAGACAGCGACTGTATCTTTGTTTGGAATAAGTTATGTGTTGGAAAAGTATAAGAAACAGTTCGAAGTTCGGGAAATGTTAAAAGAAGCATTTTTGACATATGGTCTATCTTTGTGTTATTCCTTAAAAAAAAAAAAAAAAAAAAAAACAACAAATAAACACACAAATAAAATAGAACTGTTCGAAGCTATGAAGGACTTGCAAAATTCCCTAATTGTTACTCGACGAACGGAGCTGCCAAATGAAAACGAGATATATCAGTTGAAAGAAGACATCGATAAATGTGTCTGTCTTTCCTTGCAGTTATCCATGGACAATGTCAATCGATGCATCTCAGCTGTCCATTTTCATCAACGGGGTATGTGAAGACATGAATGCACGAGAAACTATTTGAAATTATACCACTTAAAGGACAACTCGTGGTGAAGACTTTTGCCATACTTTTAACATGTATATGGCCGATTACACGTCCCCTATTCACAAACATCTCATCCCATCCCATCCCATCCCAACTAACATAATAACCGATGTATGTTACGTCGGTCTGTCTCACTCAAAATAGTAACTCGCGCCAGAAAAAAAAGTGCGCAACGCACAGTGTGCATCTTGCACGGCGTGGGTGTTATATGAAACAAATACTTTGGTTTATATATATATTTTTTAAATTCTTTCACGAAATTAGTAGCGCTCGACAAAGAAAAAGTGCGCAAAAATTGGTGTGCATGAGCCCTCACCCGATGTACAAATCATGAAAACTTGAAAGTTTTTGTTAAAACCACTTATTATCAGGAAACACTCTTTGAAAACAATCCACGCACTTTCACACGAAATGTTGTCATCAAAGAACTTTTAAATTGAATCTAAAATAACATAATTCTCGCCGTGTGTACGTTGGTCACAGCTGAGGAATGCAACCGTGTTGAAAAATTGTATTGTTTCCATTATATATACTCTCCCGAAAATAGTTACAATCAACAAAGAAAAGCGTTTAAATGACGGTGTTCATGAACAGTTTGATTACGCTGTATAATGGAAAGAAACCAAAAACACTCTAAGAATGTACTTCTATCTGCTCATCCGGGAACGGAAACAGCACACTATAATTAAAAACCCGTCAAACTTGACGGGTTATTACTAGTGTTTCAATAATTGTTGAAGCAGCTGCGATGACTGGTAAAATCATTGGTTGTTTTGGATGTGTGTGCTAGTGATGATGATGTCCCAGATTTCTTATACCATTGTATTATTCATTAGTATGCACCCTGCTGCAAAATGCCGAACATAACACACATAATGGCAGTAAGGCTGAAAATCTTGGAACTCAGTCTAAGATATAAAAGCATGAGTATGAACAGGGCGAGTTGCTGTTCTATACAGATATATCTTGACTTAACCGAGGAAGGTTCCTGCAAGGGTTCATGGACCTGCTTGGTGAAGTGAAGGAATTTCATTTGTCTTGTGACCTACTCCGACTCCTGAAATTTAGAAGTCTGACTCTCGACTTCTACCACAATTTTTTACTAGTCATGTGACATAAATTTCAACGTCCGAGACCGGACATTTTTTTAAACTGACTCCGGCTTTACAAAACAAAACCAAAAAAAAAAAAAAAACCACCAACTCCACGACTGCGACTCCACACTCCTGCTTATATTTGTTAATAAAGCGGCGCTTGTTATCAATACAGCTGTTCTCACGCACTAAACACATCTAGGTATCCTATCTCATCAACTGTCAGTGGTCAAGTCTCAACAAACAAATGTGACCATTTAACTGTTCGTTTATTTCACAGCATATAACTATCTCCCATACTCATTTTATCTCCCTTACTACCTAATAATGACGGAACATTACACGATATTAACAACGATGAATCAGACGTGCAAGTGAAAAATCATACCAACTATACCGATTGTCATCAAGAATCAACATTTTATATAAAAAAAAAGAGAGGCTTCAATGGGTAGGACAAGCTGCGTGAATGGAAAATAACAAAAACAAGAAAGAATGAATAAGGTATATGTAAGGAACAAATACACGACTTTAGTTCAAGAAAACTCCAGCACACATACAACAAAAAAACCCAACAAAACACTAAGAAGATGAACATGACAGAAATGTTTCTCAAGGAAATCAAGAACAAAACATAAATTTGAGAAAGGCCATCGTATTCGTAGTAACAGAAAGAGGCAGGAGAGGGGGGGGAAGAGACAGACAGATAGATAGATAGATAGACAGATAGATAGACAGATAGTTAGATAGATAGATAGATAGTTAGATAGATGGATAGATAGATAGATAGATAAACAGATAGATAGATAGATAGATAGATAGATAGATAGATAGATAGATAGATAGATAGATAGATAGATAGATAGATAGATAGATAGATAGATAGATAGATAGATAGACAGGGACAGACAAAAGACAGATGAGAGAAAGATTATCGATTTAGAGAGAGAGAGAGAGAGAGAGAGAGAGAGAGAGAGAGAGAGAGAGAGAGAGAGAGAGAGAGAGAGAGAGAGAGAGAGAGAGAGAGAGAGAGAGAGAGAGAGAGAGGTGAGAAACTTTGTGTTTGCATAAATGAACCTTTATGGCTGAAATTCTTGAAAACGAAAAAAAAAAACAGCTGGAGGAAGCCAACGAAGATAATAAAAGAAGATATAGATGACAAAGAAGATAGACACTATAATTTGTTAAGGTAATGCCTTGTTAATGTTTTTAATGGAAGATTTATAAATTACGTCCCCATCATCTTACTCTTGTAACAGAGAGGCATCTTAAAAGGTGCTCGGCCATTGCGTTATGTGAGAAGAATTTAAATAGTTTGATAGAATTAAGCATAGACTAATGCATGTACTTGTGTGTTATGAAAGCACGTATAGTGCTCGTCAAGAAGACTTACTTACTTAGTCGTTCCCCTTCTACCGTGAGGTGTAGAGGTTTGGAAGAGAGCGCCAGACTATCCTATCGGCTGTCTTCCTCCTGGCCTGGTTCCATTCTAGTCCTCGGTCCTTCAAAGATTGTCTAATGTTGTCCTCCCAGCGGACTCTGTGTCGTCCTGCGGGTCTGGATCCGTGGCTCTTTGTTTCCCATGCTTGTCGTGGTAGCCGATCTTCTCCCATTCTGCAGACATGGCCAAACCATCTTAGTTGGGACTGTTCTACTTGGGTCTGCAGGGGGTGGGATTTAATATAATGGGTTGTAGTCATTGCCCATGACTCGCATCCATATGTCAAGACTGGGACATAGGTGGAGCGGTATACAGCCATCTTCGTTTTCTTACCAACCTCTCTCTTGCTGAGGAATCCTGGATTTATGGTATGAAAAAGTCTCCCAGCTGCTGCTTTTCGAGTGGCCAACTCTTCTTTGATGCCTCCCTTTCGGTCAATAATAGCTCCGAGGTATTTAAAGTGGTCTACCTGCTCCAGGACCTGTTCTCCCAGCTTAATCTGATGTCTTCTTTCTTCTCGTGATATCACCATGGATTTTGTTTTAGAGCTGCTTATGACCATCCCTCTCTTCTCCAGTTCTTCCTTCCAGACTTGCAGGTTGGATTGGAGATGTGCCTCTGATTTGTCAAGAAGACATCAGAAGTAAACCTTAACATCACACCTAAAGGTTTTTTATATTTGGACATGCGCCCTAATATAACCAACTATGTTGAACGGGACGCGCCTCGCCAAAACGAGGCAACATTTTATTTAAGTTAAAAAAAAAATAAAAAACATCAAAAAATAAAATTGATGTGTCGCTGCATCATTTAGGACTGATCTAGTTTTAGAAATGAAAGAAGCATCAAACAAGTTGGCATAGACAAATACATGATTTTATGGATGTACGTATATCTGTCAAATATGTACTCGATTTTCTGTAATAATCGAAAACAAGGGGAAAAAAATGATAATTTATTCGAGCATTTAAAAAAAAAAATTAATTTTTTTTATTTGCTGAAAAGAAATGCATTAATTAAAAATAAATATATATTAACACACCAAACTCAGAGGTAGCAAGATTGTTGGTGAAATTTAAAAAAAATTAACAAACAAAACTCAGAGGTAGCAAGATTGTTGGTGAAATTTAAAAAAAATTAACAAAACAAATTCAGAGGTAGCAAGATCATTAGTGAAATAAAAAAAAATAAATGAATAAATAAAAAAGATGGGAGACTATTAAGTCGCATGTTAAATGTTTATACACAGACCGAATGGTGTTTTTCTAGTCTTTCATCAGCCGTTTCTCTGACATATTGTCCTTCTTTTCCACCAGCTTAACATAAGACTATATGTGCGAGGACAAATACGCATCAACGCGATTTCTTTTTTTAGAACATAAAATAAAATCGTAGAAAATTTATATCAGTAAAATAAGACAGAAAGATTAAATGAATAATAAATGAATAACTGAAATAAAACATGCACATTTTTATACAGAACTCATCATCATCAGCTGCCATGTCCACAACGAAGGTTGGCTGTAATGGATCTCCAACGTCTTCTGTCTCTTGTCTTGGTGGTGCACTCTGAAAGACTCTTTCCTGTCCATCGGTTGATGTTATCATCCAGCTTATAGCGCTGTCTTCCCCTTGCATGTTTGCCTCCAACTCTCCCTTCTATTATGGTCTTCTGCAAGGTGTTATGCATTTTTATGTGGCCAAAGTAATTTAGCTGCCGAACTTTGATCTCCCTCATTAGTTCTCTTTTCATACCTAGATTTTCTAGGACCTCCTTATTTGTTTTCTTCTCTTTCCACGAGATACGCCCCATTCTTCTATATATCCACATTTCAAGAGCCTCAATTCTTTCTTCCAAATGCTTATTCATCGTCCATGTTTCTACACCATACAGAAATGCAGAATATATATAACACTTTATGATTCTCAGTTTTAATTTGTGAGATAACTGTTTAGATGTCAGTATATGTTTCATGTTGTCGGACACCTCTTTTTATGTCTATGTGTGGTGAATAATTCCTTCCAGATCTTACTGTGGCAGTTTGCTCCCAATAAAGGTTACTGAGTATTCTTATATCTTTTCCAGCAATACCTATGTCTTCGAGGCATTCAATTATTTTCTCATGATGGACTCTCTCAAAAGCCTTCTTATAGTCAATGAAGCACAGGTACATACTTTTTTGGACCTCTGTATATTTTTCTGCTAATATTCTTAGGCAAAATATTGCCTCTCTTGTTCCGCCGTTCCGTCTAAAACCAAACTGTTCTTATTGGATTTCGCTGTCTACCTTACTTTGTATTCTTTCCTGTATGATTTTGAGCAGTATCTTAATTGCATGACTCATTGATAAGGGTGGATTTAACCAAAATAATAATGGTGCGCCAAAAAATGCCAGGTACGTTAGCTCCGTTATAAGATTGACGACCACTTGCCACCCCTATCGACACCTGGTATTAAAGTGCAAGATGTAGGTGTCTTCTCTGATTTAGGATGTTGCTGTGTGTGTTGCAGTAGAACAGTTCACAGGGTACAACACAGGCAACATGACGTGTAGAGTCATAGAAATGGTAACTTCGCTTTAGGTTTATTCCATTTATTGCACGCCACAAAACAGTCATGATATTTATGTCATCACCAGCATAGTTTAACGAATGCAGCATTCAAAATCATATTAGCTGATAGTCATGTAGGATTCAATACTCAATAGTTGTATTGTAAACAGATAGCTTCTGTATATTCGATATTATAAAGTTCTGGTTCATGAAGCTGTATAAATAATATATATATATATATATATATATATATATATATAGCACAGATCTGGGTGCCTAAGGTTCATACATATAACTTCTGCAACAGTGTCAGCTGCAGATCATCAATGTTCATAGACAATAATAAATGCTCCCTTCCTGATGCTAGCAGATCAGATGTATACAATAAGTCCGTTTACTGTCTGCACGTGAATAGCATACATGGAATACAGGTCAAACCGACCTTTATAACATTCCTAAGTCTAACCATCTGACTTGGACGTGATCTCTGATATAACGAATCCTGGAACACAGACAATAGTCTTGTTGGTCTAGAGCGACCCATATATATATAACTAGTTCAGGTATAAAGATACCGGTGGCGAAAATCCTAGTCAAAGTACCTCTCCATTTTGAATCACACAGGCGAGCAAGGAGCCACAAAATGACGAACTTCTAGATGATAGCATAAAGTTCAATACAAGAGGAATTACCTTTCTTCGGAAATCAACCACGAACATATGCCTCCAGGCAGGCTTGAATAATACTGGGAAATAGTCTAGTTAGCTAACTAACTCACAAAGACAATGTATTTCCCTCAGAAAATCACAAGACGCAGATTGCGTCCGCTCGCTACTCAGACCATTTCTAAACTCCCCCCAGCTGGGCGGAACACACCAAACGAACTACCAGTTTTGACATGCGCAGAACTCCAATATCTGAGTCGCCGCTCACATAAGACGATTCTAAGAACATTCGAGATAAAAGTCTTACACAGTCGCGCCTTTTATGGTCATGAACAGAAGCGTTAAGACAGGTTTCAGACATCTACAACAGTTGACTGATACTACCAAATAAGGAGATATGGTCACGCTTCGTTCAAGAAATTATAGACCGAACGTGTCTCTATACAAGAGAAGGCAAACTCATAAAAAAAATTGTAGTCTCGATATCTCGGGTTATGTCCCTTTGACTGTAAAAAACATAATACACCTTTCAGTCAAAAAATGATCATACATACGAAAAATGATCATACAAAGACTTTGGAAAAAGTAATTATTTGTGCGTAACATTACCGCACCCTCCCGGGAAAAAAAAAATGAAACATTTTTTTTTTTAAATCCTGGAGCCGGAAAAATCTAGGCTCCTAACGCACGTATGATGCGCGGATATATACCTAACAAACTAGCTCAACGCATGGATCGAAACTGAGATCATTTCTCAGGTCCTTAGAGAAAAAATTTATCTAAGTATTCGCGTATATATTCCAGGAAGGTGCCACCAACACACGCCACAATGATGGCAACATCATAATAAAAGTCAAATTACTCTCATACCAATATATGAAATTAAATATATCATTATGATATCATACAATGTGTTGTGCAAATAGCGGTGTAATATACTAATATACCGCACTATATTATTACATTATATAATGCATCAGTAATTAATAACTAATACAATGTTATTCTTCGTTGACATAAAACAATCAATAGAAGAAGATGTGGACATCATCCGCTCCCAATCTAGGACAGGACTTGATATCCTCAATGTTCCACAATGGACATAATCTCGCAGACTTCACTGATGTGCTGCGAAAATATCAATAACACAAATCTTAAAGACAACTGGTAAATCTCTTAATACAATTATGCAAATATATTATCTAAATGTGGCCGAGTGATCTTTTGGCCCGTATATCACTAACTAAGCCTTCTTAGATAATTACATGGTACAATGTTATAAATTCCCCCCAAAAAAGTGAGAAAAAATCTACTAACATGTCATTATAATATTGGACTGTATATCAGGAAATATATATATGACAGAAGAATCATGTGGAATCGTGTGGGCATCTGGACAGAATGTCTGCCATCACATTATCCGAACCACGGATAGCTCGAACCGAGAAATGAAATGGTTGAAGAGCTATGGCATAACGAGTGGACCTCGAGCTCTTCAAGTTTTTGCTCTGAATAGCAGTAAGCGCTTTCTGGTCGGTTTCCACAATGAAGTGTGCGCCTAGAAGAAATCTTTGTAACTTCAGAATAGACCATACCATAGCCAATAACTCACGGTCTAAAACCGAGTAATTCTTTTCTGCAGCATTTAATTTCCTAGAGATATACATCACCGGATGCAGAGTATCAGAATACTCCTGCATTAGTGCTGCCCCAATCCCAGTTGACGAGGCGTCACTTCGAAGAACAAAAGTCTTCTCAATAGTAGGTAACCTAAGAATAGGTGGAGATGAAAATAGGGCTTTAACCTGGTCCAATGAGGATTGACATTCTTTAGACCAGCGGATCAGATTAGGCGACCCTTTCTTCAATAAAGTAGAAAGCGGTGCCATAATGGAGGACAGATTCGGAATGAATCGTCCGTAGAATTGGATCAAACCTAATAGACTCCGTACTTGTTTCTTCGTCTTAGGGACCGAAATGTTAAGTATTTTTGAAACATTGTGGTCCTCTGTCTTTAAAAGACCATGACCAACACGATGACCTAGGAAAGAAATCTCGCTAAATCCTATAAAGGCTTTAGAGGGTTTTGCAGTCAAGTTATACTCGCGAAGAGTAGACAGTAATTCGTATAAACCCAAATAGTGATCTTCCCAGGAATCACTGAATAGACAGATATCATCTAAGTATGCTATGACATCTGTACGATATGCGAGAATTCGCCGCATCATGCGTACGAATGTAGCAGGGGCGTTCATAAGACCGAAAGGCATGAAATTCCATTGGAATAAACCCCTAGGTGTAGAAAAAGCTGTAAAAGGTTTGGCACGTTCAGTTAGCGGAACTTGCCAATAACCTTTAGACAAATCTAGTTTGGTAAAGAATCTAGAATTAGAAAGTTTATTGAGTAGCTCTTCTAATGAAGGCATAGGTTCAGCGTCGAACTTCGTAACTTGGTTCAATTTGCGATAATCTACGCAAATGCGAATGTTATTATCCTTCTTTCGAACAATAACCATAGACGAAGAGTATGCTGAAGTGGATGGTTCAATGATTTCCAAACGTATCATTTCATCCAATTCTTTTTCGACTTGAGACTGGAAATGGATAGGTATTGGATAAGGTCTGACTCTGATAGGATTATGATCAGTTAGCACAATGTCATGTTCAATGACATGTGTGTGTCCCGGGATGTCTGTAAGAACATCCTGAAATGTTTGCAACATCGAAGAAACTTGTCGATGTTCCTCAGCGGAAAGATTTGGAGAAACGGTCACGTTTTTCCAAGATTCCGTAGAATAAAGTGGGACCATAGGAAGAGGAAGATTGACATCAGAAAAAGTAGTTTCCTCATCCTGTATAACTGACAGGGATGAGTAATGACCATGAGGTACTTGAGAATTGTCCGTTGCCTGGAAAATAGGCTGCAAATAGTCTGGTCTGTCATGAAATTCCGTGAGCATATTTATGTGGAAAGTTTTATGCTTTCCATCAATATCGACAACATAGTCGACATCGGAAATTTTGGAGACTATTGCATATGGACCTTTCCATGCAATAAGAAGTCTGTTCTCCCTTGAAGGAAGTAGAACGAGAGCTTTGTCACCTGGACAAAGTTGTCGTAGACATCTATTCTTATTTGCAAACTGCCTTGCCTTTTCTTTAGCAAATTCGGAAGACGAAGTTGCTAGTTTGCATGCCTCGATGATCTTTTGCCTAAGAGCAATGACATACTCATAAGAAGATTGAGTCTCATCGCTAATATTATCGGCAGTGATTAGATCGTGAAGTAAAGACATAGGGCCGCGCGGTTGCGCGCCAAAGACAAGTTCAAAAGGGGAAAACCCCGTATGTTCATTGGGGACCTCTCTATACGCAAAGAGAGCCGCGGGTAAGACCCTGTCCCAATCCTGAGGATGATCCTCAGTTATTTTACCAAGTAAAGTTTTCAGAGTCCTATTTAAACGTTCGACTAACCCATTAGACATTGGGTGATAGATACTGCTGAGAGACCTTTTAATATGTAGCATAGACATTACCTGTGACATAGTGTCTGATATAAGTTGAGTGCCATGGTCTGACAATATTTCTCCGGGAAAACCCAAGCGAGAAAATATCAGCCAAAGAGCGTCTGCGATATCAGCAGTTGAGATGCTCTTGAGAGGTATTGCCTCTGGCCAACGTGTGCACATATCGACACATGTAAGAATAAATTGATGTCCTCTAGCTGACTTAATTCTAAAAGGACCGATAATATCTATTGCCATTTTTTGAAAAGGGCGAATAGGAATGTCAGCAGCCTGGATAGGCGCAGCATGTCGTGGTCCTTTAGATTTGACCTCCTGACATACTTTGCAAGAGCGACAGTAAAACTCGTATGTCCTTGCTCACAAATGGCCAAAAGAAAGCCGCAAGAACCCTCGACTTTGTACGGGAAAAACCCATATGTCCAGCACATTGCGAGTCATGAGCATGTTGCAATATTTGCAATCTCATGCTCTTAGGCACAAGAATTTGTGAATGGGTGGACGTAGTCGAGTCTTGTACCATACGTACAAGTACGCCGTTCTTCATAGAAATCCAAGATTTTCTATTAGTATTCTGATTAGGATCACCTTTTTTGCTAGAATGAAGAATTTTTGTAAAGAAGGATCTTCTTCTTGCAATTTGATAAATGAGTCACGTGTAATAGTCAAGTGACTATCTTGGTCATTTACTTCATCATTATTAGTTAATGAAGTTTGAGGTGGATCCAGAGCATGTGCTCTTGTGACCACCGCATTGGTAGCTTCAATGTTTTGCTCTTCCCAAACAGCAATCTGCTGTGGGGTACATTCCCTAACTCCGTGAATACGACCAATAATAAGGTCCGCAATAGGATTTGGAAGTAGACACGCGTGGACCTCTCCCGTGAAGAAAGGAGTAGCAATATGTATTATGGCAGTAGGATACTTTTCCAACGTGCCACCAAATGTGACACATTTGATGACCTTTCCTGTAGCACAGGATGGATCTACAAGAGATTGCCTAACACCAACAGTAGTACATCCAGAATCAAACAACACTGAGACTGGATTACTATTTACAAGCCCCTTATGTAATATAAGAGAACCTCTCCCATCATGAGCAACATTAGCAGGAAGAGCGGGCAAAGGATGACCACAGCTTAGAGTACTAACGGTCTTCGGATCAAATAAAGTACTGCATTGGATACATTTATTTGCTCTACCAAAATCAAAAGATGAGCATCCGATAGCATTATGGTCTTTATCACTATTAATCTGTTTATCTGCTCCCTGAGATTCTTGTTGAACAGAATTCGTCTGTTGATATCTTTTTCTCTTATGTTGCGATCTACCGCGACCATTATTGCCTCTGCAATTATCATTAAAGTCCCTACTGTAATTTTTATCCTGGTTTGAGTTCCAGTTTCCATAACTGTCATTACCATCTCTATGCTGTTGAGAACCTCTATTATCTTGGTATTGAGGTCTCTGCAAAAAATATTTCCCTCTATGCCGATTACCTTTGTGAAAATTTCTAAAGTTAACCGGAGTAGAATACCGTGTAGTATTAGGTTGTCTCCAGTTCTGGGAAGAAGAATCACCCTGGAATTGATTACTATGGTTCTGGGCATAATTACGGTTACTCTTTTTATTGAAATTTTGCTGGCTACCCTGAAATTTACGCATAAAATTTGGGCCATAAGGTGCTGCCGAAGCAACTGGCAGACCTTCTTTTACTTTAGAGTTGCTAATGGTTATGTGAGGATGCGCAGTAACATACTGGCTACAGTATTCTTCCATTTCTTTTATGTTTTTAGGCTTACGCTCATGAAGAAAAGAAAGAAAAGCTTCATTAACAGAAGACATGACCTTGTCTCTAAGTAGTAAATCCATAAGGGCTTCAAATGTACTTTCTGTCTTAGACAACTCAACCCATCGTAAAAAAGTAAGACGTATGCTTGAGATGAATTCTGAGAATTCAACTCCAGTTTCTGGTAACATGTTTTTAAATTTAAGACGATATCCGTCCTCGTTAAGTTGGTACTTCTTTAACAATGCCGCCCTGACAACCTCATAGTTGTTTTTGTCAGGCACATCTACCATACTCAACAAAGTCAAAGCATCACCTCTAAGTATCTTGGACAGATGATAAACATAGAATGTTTTATCTATATTATGCACCTTACATGCACTTTCAAATCTATCTAGATAAAATGTTATATCATCGATTGAGGGATTAAATGCTGGTAGATTAAGCTTGAAATCCTTAGCATTAGTCTTATCTGACACCTTATTTGCATCATTAGCATTACCAGTGTTCAATAACTTTAACTTTTCTAACTCTAAAGCCAAGAGTTTTTCTTCATGCTCCATTTTTGCTTTTCTCTCATCAGCTTCTCTTTGTAACCTTCTTTCTTCAGCCTCAGCCTGTAACTTTCTTTCTTCAGCCTGAGCCTGTAACTTTTTTTCTTCAGCCTGAGCCTGTAACTTTTTTTCTTCAACCTCTATTTCAAGTCTCTTATTTTCAGCTTCTTTTTCAAGCCTCTTCTCCTGAGATTCTGCTTCTCTTTTTTGTTTTTCCATTTCCATTTGTAATCTTTTTTCATCTACCTGCATCTGCAGTTTTAAATTTTCAGCATCTATTCTCTTTTGTTCAGTTTGTTCTTTCATTTTCTTTTCCTCCGACTTCAATGCCTTGGCATATTGAACAGTCGCAAATTCTTCTAATTTATCACCAGTCTTCCCAAGGGTTTACCCTGCTCAATAAAGTACTCAAATGTAGACATGATGTCTAAAATGTGAGTACAGAACCTGAAATAATTAATTATCTTATTTCAATCTTAATAGCAACAAGACTTAATAAAGTGCTTGTATAATCACTATGTTTACTCAAATCTCTGTGGGAAACAAGACTTGACACCAACTTGTATTATCAAATGTATAATAATATCACAAGTCACCTCTTTATCATCAGTGCACTACACAAATCAGTGCATAACCATCAGTTATTTATCATAACTGCACTACAATAGTGCATAAGCAAAAAACCACCAGTTAGTTATGATATGTGCACTATAGACCAATAGTGCATGAGCATATATGTAACAATAGTGAAAGCTAACTATGCAAGAACTATGTAAACAATAACAAGACAATGTAAACAATAACAAAGGTCACCAACAATGTAAACAATAACAAAGATCAAAGTCAATGTAAACAACAACAAAGATCAAAGTCAATGTAAACAATAACAAAGATCAGAGTCAATGTAAACAACAACAAAGATCAAAGTCAATGTAAACAATAACAAAGATCAGAGTCAATGTAAACAACAACAAAGATCAAAGTCCAATACGAAAACATTCGCATAAGTCAAATAACTAAACAGCGAAAACTAAAAAGAAATATGCGAAGATATGACAAACAAATGACGCTACAGTGTATAGACAGCAATTTTATAAAAAACTGAATAATAGAAAAGAGGAGACCTACAAATACAAACAATTGAAATCGAAACTAAAAAACAGAAAGAGAGAAAAAAAAAATATACAAAAAACGAAAATAAAGCACAACTCGTCACAACTAAACAGATATAGCAACGATTGTCGCTAGCAAATTTCACAGTAGGAAATTCGCACAGTCCCTAACGAAAACGCTAACAGTAGAACCTCTGTGACGTGGTATCTTCTACTGAAAGACACCGCCCAACCGAAAAACCCGCTGAAATATAAACATATAAATATACAAATACAAATAACATTTAACATGTAACATGTAAACAGTGTGAAAAATGTGAGAGACAGAAGGCTCAGTTAGAACATAAGGGCACAGTTCACAAACAAAACAGGCCACTTAACTTCTATGTATCCACAACGTCAGCACAGTTCAGAACAGGATGTGATCAGCATTCTTAGGACAATTATCCAACGTTGATCCATATCTGCTCTCATAAACTGCCATGACGAAGGAAATGAGCTTCTGACAGAAAACAGCTTCTGAACTTGACCTTCTGAATTGACTTGAGCACTTGACCTTCTCAATCCGGAACAGTTGTTACGGCACTTGTCCTTCTTCCTAACAGATCAGGAAATCGATTTGCTCGGCACTTGTCCTTCTATCGTAGGAAAACTGCCAACTTGACGAGCAACGCCGGGTATTTTGAAACAATTTCCAACTTTCAGCAACGCCGGGTACTTTCAAAATCTTTCATCAAACATTGAGGTGATGAGTTGAAACTGTAATGTTGAAAGCTTGATGATGATGTCTGGGTTTGTTGACCCCCTTGATAGCTGGTACCAGAGTAAACCAACAATTGGCCACCAAAAATGATAATGGTGCGCCAAAAAATGCCAGGTACGTTAGCTCCGTTATAAGATTGACGACCACTTGCCACCCCTATCGACACCTGGTATTAAAGTGCAAGATGTAGGTGTCTTCTCTGATTTAGGATGTTGCTGTGTGTGTGTTGCAGTAGAACAGTTCACAGGGTACAACACAGGCAACATGACGTGTAGAGTCATAGAAATGGTAACTTCGCTTTAGGTTTATTCCATTTATTGCACGCCACAAAACAGTCATGATATTTATGTCATCACCAGCATAGTTTAACGAATGCAGCATTCAAAATCATATTAGCTGATAGTCATGTAGGATTCAATACTCAATAGTTGTATTGTAAACAGATAGCTTCTGTATATTCGATATTATAAAGTTCTGGTTCATGAAGCTGTATAAATAATATATATATATATATATATATATATATATATATATATATATATATATATATATATATATATATATATATATATATATATATAGCACAGATCTGGGTGCCTAAGGTTCATACATATAACTTCTGCAACAGTGTCAGCTGCAGATCATCAATGTTCATAGACAATAATAAATGCTCCCTTCCTGATGCTAGCAGATCAGATGTATACAATAAGTCCGTTTACTGTCTGCACGTGAATAGCATACATGGAATACAGGTCAAACCGACCTTTATAACATTCCTAAGTCTAACCATCTGACTTGGACGTGATCTCTGATATAACGAATCCTGGAACACAGACAATAGTCTTGTTGGTCTAGAGCGACCCATATATATATAACTAGTTCAGGTATAAAGATACCGGTGGCGAAAATCCTAGTCAAAGTACCTCTCCATTTTGAAATCACACAGGCGAGCAAGGAGCCGACAAAATGACGAACTTCTAGATGATAGCATAAAGTTCAATACAAGAGGAATTACCTTTCTTCGGAAATCAACCACGAACATATGCCTCCAGGCAGGCTTGAATAATACTGGGAAATAGTCTAGTTAGCTAACTAACTCACAAAGACAATGTATTTCCCTCAGAAAATCACAAGACGCAGATTGCGTCCGCTCGCTACTCAGACCATTTCTAAACTCCCGAGCTGGGCGGAACACACCAAACGAACTACCAGTTTTGACATGCGCAGAACTCCAATATCTGAGTCGCCGCTCACATAAGACGATTCTAAGAACATTCGAGATAAAAGTCTTACACAGTCGCGCCTTTTATGGTCATGAACAGAAGCGTTAAGACAGGTTTCAGACATCTACAACAGTTGACTGATACTACCAAATAAGGAGATATGGTCACGCTTCGTTCAAGAAATTATAGACCGAACGTGTCTCTATACAAGAGAAGGCAAACTCATAAAAAAAATTGTAGTCTCGATATCTCGGGTTATGTCCCTTTGACTGTAAAAAACATAATACACCTTTCAGTCAAAAAATGATCATACATACGAAAAATGATCATACAAAGACTTTGGAAAAAGTAATTATTTGTGCGTAACACTCATCTCGCTGATTGTTCTGACGTCTGAACATTCTGTTGCATTAGGTTTTTTGGGCAATGTTATAAAGACTGATGTCTTCATGTCGTGTGGTATATATCCTGTATTGTATATATATCGTTGCATATTTCTGTGATTGTATCTATACCAAAGCTCTCCAGGGCTTCTATCATTTCAATTGTTATGTTGTCCATGCCTGCTGATTTCCCTTTTTGTATCATTTGTATTGTATTCTCTACTTCTGATCTGAGAATGTTTGGGCCTTCATTAGAATCTGGTGATGGTTTTTTACAAGGTACCTCTGTTGTCCTCGAATAGTTCTTTTACGTATTCTGCCCAACTGTTTGATATGTCTTTCTCATCAAGTAAGATTACACCATTTTTGTTCTTGATACAGCTTCCTCCTTGTGCAAACCGCGACCTATTTGATAATTTCTTTATTTATTGATGCATATCTCTTGTCATGTGCTTTGCTTCTAAGTCTTCTATTTCCTTGCATTTTGTTTATATTCACCGTTCTTTTGCTTGTCTACACATAGTATGTATGTCATTGTCTATTGTTTTATATTCTGGAGTGTTTTTGCTTTCTTTCTTTCAGCCATTTTACTCAAGATGTCATCTGTCATCCAAATTTGATTTTTCTTAGGCTCCTTTTTAGGTAAATTCGCATTTGCTGATTGTATGCTTGTTTTTAAGCATTCCCATTTTGTGGTTACTTTTTCTTCTGGGTTTTCTCTTCTATACTGCTCCATGCTTTCTGTCAATAACTGTTGATATTTATTTTTGACGTCGATTAGATATTTTTGTTTTATATCTGGTTGTTTCAGTGCTGATATTTCTATCTGGTGTTCCTCCTGTCTTCTGTTTCCTGTTCTTTTCAGCTTTATATTTACTTTGATGAAGACCGGATTGTGATCTGAATTTATGTCGGCGCCAGGATGTGTTTTTGCACTTGTGACACAGTTCTTAAATCTATGTTTTATCATGATATAGTCAATTTGATTTCTTGTTACATCTCTTGGGCTTTTCCTTGTGTATAATTTCCTTGGGTTGTGTTCAAAAAAGGTGATATATATGACCAGCTGGTTTTCTTCACAGAACTGGATAAGTCTGTCTCCTCTATCATTTCTTGTCCCTAATCCATACTGTCCTACTATTTTCTTGTATTTTCCTTTTCCTACTTTTGCATTCATATCACCCATTACTATGAACACATCTGTAGATTTTACTGGTTTAAGTGTGTGTTGTAGCTCTTCATAGTATTCTTCTATTTCTTCCTCGCTATGATCTTTAGTTGGTGCATAAGTTTGTAAGACTGATACGTTGAATGGCTTTGCTCTCATCTTTAGTAACGTCATTCTGTCATTGTGTGTCCAGTAATCCACATACGTATTTTTCTAACTCCTTCTTTATCAACATTCCTCCTCCTTGTTACGCACAGATCATTTTTTCTAAAGTCATTGTATGATCATTTTTTTCTCAAGACATTGTATGATCATTTTTTGCTAAAGACATTGTGTAATTAGATTGACTGAAATGTACACTTTAATTTGTTTCGGTCAAAGCTACATAACTCTGGATAATTGAGATTATCATTTAATATGATGTTACCTCCTCTTGTGTCGAGACACGGGCGGTCCATATTTTTTTGAACGAAGTGTGACCATTCTCCTTATTTGGTAGTATCGGTCAACTGTTGTTGGAATGTCTGAAACCAGTGTTGAGGTTCTCTGTTCATGTCCATATAGGGCTCGATCTAGTATAAATCTGTATCTGGAATGTTCCTAGATCGTCTTGTTTGATTCTTCATTCTTGTGTATGGGTTCTGCGCATGTCCGAACGCGAGGCGTCTGGGAAGTATCTTTATCTTGGGAGTCGATGGAAAGTTGTGAAGCAGAGAAGACGCGTTTCCGGCGTCTCTGTGATTTTGTTAGGGAATTAGGAGCCTTATTGTGAGTTAGTTAGCTTACAAGGTCCTTCCCTTGAGTATTCAAATCGCCTGGAGGCGTATGTTTTCTGTGGTGTGGATTTTCGAACGAAGGTAATGCCTCATTTACATCCAATCTGTAACTTAACTTTATGTTTGACAATGGTCGATCTCTGCTCACGTATACTTTACAGAAAGGGAGGTTCTTTTATTAGAAGTCACGCCCCAGGTATCTTCATACCTGAGATCTATATGTACACGGGTCATACTCAGCCCGTAGGACAGTTCTATGTTCTATGAACGTCGCTGTGTGTCAGCGATTACGCCTACGTCAAGGTTAGACTTAGGAATGCCTGTAAAGGTCAGTTTGACCTGCACTCCTGGAATGCCATCCTCGTGCGACTTATGATTTGACTCATTTAGCACATCTGAACAGTAGGAGGATTTTTTGATGTACTTTTGTATTTGGAGCCAACAATATAATTCCTTGGCGCCATATCATCATTTTGAGAATATGCCAAATGCATTGATGAACTATGTATGCTGATATTCGTGAATGTCATGACTTTGCTCTATTGTGAACTAGATGTAACGTACCTGTGCTTGTGGCGTCAGAAATAAATGATGAAAACGTCAAGAGCAGTTTGCCCATTTATGACTTCACATGTCGTACCCTATGTGCTGTAACTCTGTGAACTACATCACTACTATACACAGCAACAACTTACTTACTTACTTACTTAGTCGTTCCCCTTCTACCGTGAGGTGTAGAGGTTTGGAAGAGAGAGCGCCAGACTATTCTATCGGCTTTCTTCCTCCTGGCCTGGTTCCATTCTAGTCCTCGGTCCTTCAAAGATTGTCTAATGTTGTCCTCCCAGCGGACTCTGGGTCGTCCTCGGGGTCTGGATCCTTGGCTTTTTGTTTCCCATGCTTGTCGTGGTAGCCGATCTTCTCCCATTCTGCAGATATGGCCAAACCATCTTAGTTGGGACTGTTCTACGTGGGTCTGTAGGGGGTGGCATTTTAGGCCTTGACGTATCGTCTGGTTGCGTACCATGTCTCTTCTTGTTACTTCAACCACCTTCCTCAGATACCTCATTTCTGAGGTTTGGATCTGGCTTTTATGGGTTGTAGTCATTGCCCATCACTCGCATCCATATGTAAAGACTGGGACATAGGTGGAGCGGTATACAGCCATCTTCGTTTTCTTACCAACCTCTCTCTTGCTGAAGAATCCTCGATTTATGGCCTGAAAAAGTCTCCCAGCTGCTGCTTTTCGAGTGGCCAACTCTTCTTTGATGCCTCCCTTTCGGTCTATAATAGCTCCGAGGTATTTAAAGTGGTCGACCTGCTCCAGGACCTGTTCTCCCAGCTTAATCTGATGTCTTCTTTCTTCTCGTGATATCACCATGAATTTTGTTTTAGAGCTGCTTATGACCATCCCTCTCTTCTCCAGCTCTTCCTTCCAGACTTGCAGGTTGGATTGGAGATGTGCCTCTGATTTCACAGCAACAACAACAACACAAAACCAGATAAGACACCCTACATCTTGAACTATAATACCTCGTGTCGATAGGGGGTGGTACTGTGACGGGGCTAAAGATTTCCAACGAAATTGGACTTATACCTATAACGTCCATGGTGGTCAGTCTGCCATTATCATTGTTATGGAAGCATCACAATAGTGGCCTTATCACCAAAGAGGAGCAAGCCCTAAATCCACCCTTATCATTTTATGGTGGCCAGTATGGGGATTTAATTCTGGTACCAGCAGTCAAGGGAATCAACAAACCCAGACAGCATACTTCATCATACAACATTGCAGTTTCAACTCACTTCCTTCGAGAGATATTTTGAAAGTACCCGGCGCTGCTCGGCAGTTTGTCGAAGTTTGTCTGCATCGAGAAGGACAAGTGCCGTTTGAATCGATTTGTCTGTATCTAGAAGGACAAGTGCCGTTTGAATCGATTTGTCTACATCTAGAAGGACAAGTGCCGTTTGAATTGATTTCTTTCAATCTAGAAGGTCAAGTTCCGAAGCTTATTTCCAGTATCAGAAGCTCTTTTCCTGCGTCATAGCTGTACATGGGAGCAGATGTCGATCAACGTTGGATCGTTTATCATAAGAATGCTGATCACATCCTGTTCTGCACTGTGCTGACGTTTGGGACATATAGAAGTTAAGTGGCCTGTTTATTTGTGAACTGTGCCCTTATGTTCTAGCTGAGCCTTCTGAATTCTTTCACACTTTTTGCTATTTGTTTACATGTTTACATGTTATATGTTATTTGTATATGTATATTTATATTTCAGCGGGTCTGGATGGGTGGTGACTCCTATAGATCATACCACGTGACAGAGGTTTTCTATTGAGAGTGTTCTGTAGGGTATGCAAATTTCCTATAGTGAAATTTGCTAAGCGACTTTTGTTGCTATTTCTATTAGTTGTGATGACATGTGTTAGTGTTGTTATCGTTATTTTTCGCATTCTTTAGTTCTGTTTGGATTTGTTTGTATTTGTAGGTCTTCTCTTTTCTATTATTCAGTTCTTTACACAATTTTTGTTTATACATTGTGACGTCATTTGTTTGTTTACTTTTTCGCATTTTGTCATTCACATTCTTTGTGATACTTTCTTTTAGTTCTGCTGTTTATTTAGTTGACTTATGCGAATGTTTTCGTATTGAATTTGATCTTTGTTATTGTTTACATTGACTTTGATCTTTGTTATTGTTTACATTGACTTTGATCTTTGTTATTGTTTACATTGTCTTTGTTCTTTGTTATTGTTTACATGGTTATTGCGTAATTAGCTTTCACTATTGTTTATATAGTGCACTTATAATAACTAACTGGTGGTTTTTTGCTTACGCACTATTGTAATGCAGTTATGATAAATAACTGATGGTTATGCACTGATTTGGGTAGTGCCTTCATGATTAAGAAGTGACTTGTGATATTATTATACATTTGATAATACAAGTTGGTGTCAAAGACTTGTTTCCCACGGAGATTGGGTTAAACATTGGGATTATACAAGTACTTTATTAAGTCTTGTTACTATTAAGGTTGAAATAAGATAATTAATTATTTCAGGTTTTGGACTCATATTTTAGACAACATGTCTACATTTGAGTACTTTATTGAGCAGGGTAAATCCCTTGGAAAGACTGGTGATAAATTAGAAGAATTTGCGACTATTCAATATGCCAAGGCATTGAAGTCGGAAGAAAAGAAAATGAAAGAACCAACTGAACAAAAGAAAATAGATGCTGAGAATTTAAAACTGCAGATGCAGGTGGAGGAAAAGAGATTTCAAATGGACATGGAAAAACAAAAAAAGAGAAGCAGAAGCAAAATCTGAAGAGAAAAGACTACAGATTGAGTCTGAAAATAAAAGACTTGAAAAAGATGCTGAAAATAAAAGACTAGAAATAGAGACTGAAAATAAGAGACTTCAGGCTGAGGCTGAAGAGAAAAAGTTACAAAGAGAGGCTGAGGCTGAAGAGAAAAAGTTACAAAGAGAGGCCGAAGAAAGAAGGTTACAAAGAGAAACTGAAAAAGCAAAAATGGAGCATGAAGAAAAACTCTTAGCTTTAGAGTTAGAAAAGATGAAATTGTTGAACACTGGTAATGCTAATAATGTAGATAAGGTGTCAGATAAGACTAATGCTAATAATTTCAAGCTTAATCTACCAGCATTTAATGCCTCCATTGATGACATAACATTTTATCTAGACAGATTTGAAAGTGCATGTAAGGTGCATAACATAGATAAACCACTATATGTTTATCATCTGTCCAAGATACTTAGAGGTGATGCTTTGATTATGTTGGGCATGGTAGATGTTCCTGACAAGAACAACTATGAGGTTGTCAGAGCAGTCTTGTTAAAGAAGTACCAACTTAACGAAGACGGCTATCGTCTTCAATTTAAAAATATGTTGCCAGAAACTGGAGTGGAATTCTCTGAATTCATCTCAAGGATACGTCTTACTTTTTCACGATGGGTTGAGCTGTCTAAGACAGAAAATACATATGAAGGTTATGTCTTCTGTCAATGACTCTTTTCTTTCTTTTCTTCATGAGCGTAAGACTAAAAACATTAAAGAAATGGAAGAATACTGTTGCCAGTATGTTACTGCGCATCCTCATAACCATTAGCAACTCTAAAGTAAAAGAAGGTCTGCCAGTTGCTTCGGCAGCACCTTATGGCCCAAATTTCATGCGTAAATTTTAGGGTAGCCAACAAAATTTTAATAAGAAGAGTAACCGTAATTATGCTCAGAATCATAGCGATCAATTTCAGGGTGATTCTTCTTCGCAGAACTGGAGACAACCTGATAATCCACGGTATACTACTCCCTGTAATTTTAGACATTTTCACAAAGGTAATCAGTATAGAGGCAAATCTTTTTCTCGAAGACCTCAAAACCAATATAATAGAGGTTCTCAACAGTATAGAAATGGTAATGACAGTTATAGAAACTGGAATTCAAACCAGGATAACAATTACAGTAGGGACTGTAATGATAATTGCAGAGGCAATAATGGTCGCGGTAGATCGCTACATAAAAGAAAAAGATATCAACAGACAAACTCTGTACAACAAGAATCTCAGGGAGCAGATAAACAGGTTAATGATAATAAAGACCATAATGCTATCGGATGTTCATCTTTTGATTTTGGTAGAGCAAATAAATGTATCCAATGCAGTACTTTATTTGACCCGACTACCGTAACTACTTTAAGCTGTGGTCATCCTCTTCCCGCTCTTCCTGCTAATGTTGCGCATGACGGGAGAGGTTCTCTTATACTACATAAGGGTCTTGTAAATAGTAATCCAGTCTCAGTTTTGTTTGATTCTGGATGTACTACTGTTGGTGTTAGGCAATCTCTTGTAAATCCATCCTGTGCTACAGGAAAGGTCATCAAATGTGTCACATTTGGTGGCACCTTGGAAAAGTATCCTACTGCCATAATACATATTGCTACTCCTTTCTTTACGGGAGATGTCCACGCGTGTCTTCTTCCAGACCCTATTGCGGACCTTATTATTGGTCGTATTCACGGAGTTAGGGAATGTACCCTACAGCAAATTTCTGTTTGGGAAGAGCAAAACATGGAAGCTACCAATGCGGTGGTTATAAGAGCACATGCTCTGGATCCACCTCAAACTTCATTAACTGATAATGATGAAGTAGATAGTCAAGATAGTCACTTGATTATTTCACGTGACTCATTTATAAAATTGCAAGAAGAAGATCCTTCTTTACAAAAATTCTTCATTCTAGCAAAAAAAGGTGATCCTAATCAGAATACTAATAGAAAGTCTTGGATTTCTATGAAGAACGACGTACTTGTGCGTATGGTACAAGACTCGTCTACGTCCACTCATTCACAAATTCTTGTGCCTAAGAGCATGAGATTGCAAATATTGCAACATGCTCATGACTCGCAATGTGCTGGACATATGGGTTTTTCCCGTACAAAGTCGAGGGTTCTTGTGGCTTTCTTTTGGCCATTTGTGAGCAAGGACATACGAATGTACTGTCGCTCTTGCAAAGTATGTCAGGAGGTCAAATCTAAAGGACCACGACATGCTGCGCCTATCCAGGCTGCTGACATTCCTATTCGCTCTTTTCAAGAAATGGCAATATATATTATCGGTCCTTTTAGAATTAAGTCGGCCAGAGGACATCAGTTTATCCTTACATGTGCGATATGTGCACACGTTGGCCAGAGGCTATTCCTCTTAAGAGCATATCTACTACAGATATCGCAGATGCTCTTTGGTTGATATTTTCTCGCTTGGGGTTCCCCAGAGAAATATTGTCAGACCATGGCACTCAACTTATATCAGACACTATGTCACAGGTAATGTCTATGCTACATATTAAAAGGTCTCTCAGCAGTATCCATCACCCAATGTCTAATGGGTTAGTTGAGCGTTTGAATAGGACTCTAAAAACTTTACTTGGGAAGGTAACTGAGGATCATCCTCAGGATTGGGACAGGGTTTTACCCGCGGCTCTCTTTGCTTATAGAGAGGTCCCCAATGAACACACACAGTTTTCTCCTTTTGAACTTGTCTTTGGCGCGCAACCGCGCGGCCCTATGTCTTTACTTCACGATCTAATCACTGCCGATAATATTAGCGATGAGACTCAATCTTCTTACGAGTATGTCATTGCTCTTAGGCAAAAGATCATCGAGGTTTGCAAACTAGCAACTTCTTCATCCGAATTTGCTAAAGAAAAGGCAAGGCAGTTTTCAAATAAAAATAAATGTCTACGACAACTTTGTCCAGGTGACAAAGCTCTCGTTCTACTTCCTTCAAGGGAGAACAGACTTCTTATTGCATGGAAAGGTCCATATGCAATAGTCTCCAAAATTTCCGCTGTCGACTATGTTGTCGATATTGATGGAAAGCATAAAACTTTCCACATAAATATGCTCACGGAATTTCATGAAAGACCTGACTATTTGCAGCCTATTTTCCAGGCAACGGACAATTCTCAAGTACCTCATTGTCATTACTCATCCCTGTCAGTTATACAGGATGAGGAAACTACTTTTTCTGATGTCAATCTTCCACTTCCTATGGTCCCACTTCATTCTACGGAATCTTGGAAAAACGTTACCGTTTCTCCTAATCTTTCCGCTGAGGAACATCGACAAGTTTCTTCGATGTTGCAAACATTTCAGGATGTCCTTACAGACATCCCGGGACACACACATGTCATCGAACATGACATTATACTAACTGACCATAATCCTATCAGAGTCAGACCCTATCCAATACCTATCCATTTTCAGTCACAAGTCGAAAAAAGAATTGGATGAAATGATACGATTGGAAATCATTGAACCATCCACTTCAGCATACTCTTCGTCTATGGTTATTGTTCGAAAGAAGGATAATAACATTCGCATTTGCGTAGATTATCGCAAATTGAACAAAGTTACGAAGTTCGATGCTGAACCTATGCCTTCATTGGAAGAGCTACTAAATAAACTTTCTAATTCTAGATTCTTTACCAAACTAGACTTGTCTAAAGGTTATTGGCAAGTTCCTTTAACTGAACGTGCCAAACCTTTTACAGCGTTTTCTACACCTAGGGGTTTATTCCATTGGAATTTCATGCCTTTCGGTCTTATGAACGCCCCTGCTACATTCGTACGCATGATGCGGCGAATTCTCGCATATCGTACAGATGTCATAGCATACTTAGACGATATCTGTCTGTTCAGTGATTCCTGGGAAGATCACTATTTGGG
The DNA here is from genome assembly GCA_024509875.1 of Oreohelix idahoensis. NCBI lineage: Eukaryota > Metazoa > Mollusca > Gastropoda > Stylommatophora > Oreohelicidae > Oreohelix > Oreohelix idahoensis. The sequence goes on from JAMPIV010003752.1 coordinate 380,409, forward strand.
TTTATACGAATTGCTGTCTACTCTTCGCGAGTATAACTTGACTGCAAAACCCTCTAAAGCCTTTATAGGATTTAGTGAGATTTCTTTCCTGGGTCATCGTGTGGGTCATGGTCTTTTAAAGACAGAGGACCACAATGTTTCAAAAATACTTAACATTTTATTACCTAAGACGAAGAAACAAGTACGGAGTCTCTTAGGTTTGATCCAATTTTACGGACGATTCATTCCGAATCTGTCCTCCATTATGGCACCGCTTTCTACTTTATTGAAGAAAGGATCGCCTAATCTGATCCGCTGGTCTCTGTTAAGGACTTCTTTTACAACTTCGGTTGTTGTGGGGCTTCTATTTATGACACCAAGTATTTAAGATGACCAAGTTGTTATATGCGTATTCTGTTCCTACAGTCGAAGTCCTTCGGGTTCTTATATCACTTTTATAAGATTCCGTAATACTGTTCGTTGGTATCGATATTGTCTGCTTTAACCCGTGTGACATTGCATTTAAGCTGAACATGTTTCATATTAAATATTCGACCATTGACTGACCTGAATTAGTCTCTTGTCTTATTAATTATATTAGCAGTGTGAGATGCAGTGTGTTCAGGTTCTGATTATCACTGGTCATGATTAGCTGAATATAAACAGCATTTAACTCAACTCAGAATACGTCAGTTGATAAGACCGTGATTTTGACGACTCAAAATATTTAATTAATGATTTCATTCCATGAGCAGACACCAACTACATGGGAACAAAAGTCACATCACATTCATGTACGTTCTGCAAGAGTTCTCGTTATTTCATTAACACATGTTCATTAATCTCTATCTAGAGTTCTGGTTAGAGGTCAGTTCCTTTTTAAACGGCCAATGTACTTTGGCATAAATTCAGAGGCTAACTAGCCTTACTCCCGTCGCTAGTTTATTCAATAGCCTTTTGCACTAGACTTAATTATCCTGCTAGTTTCGCAATACACTTCTTAAGCTAGACTTATGTATACTGCTAGCTATATAATATCCATCTATACTAGTCTTACACTATTGCTAATACCATAATGTTCCTTTGGCATACCACGCCAGGCTAATCTGCCATAATTATACAAACTGCGTTAGGAACGATACGCCTTACGTTTGATCCACGAAATACACTGCTCAAGTGGCTTCCCAGCCAACACAACTAATAAGTGGACGACGCCACACACTTTTAAGCGGTTATACCACACAATATAAGTGGCAATGGCCACACTTCTGAAACACACTGCCGTAGGGGTCAAAACCCACAAGTCGAATGACGTTACCGAGACATACGCGTCATGCATAGAGATATGCGTACCATGTCGTTACTCTATTCAATTGCGATGTTCCATGGTGCAGCAATTCTAGTGTGATCAAAACTCAAATGCCTGCACACATGCAACAATCATCGACATCGGTCGATGAGATATATCTCTATTCGTTTGAGGTGTTCCGTGATACAGTCACTCGGATCGTCGACAAATCCAAATGCCTGTAAACATGAAACAATCCTCAACAGTCTCAAGAATGTCCATCCTCATTGGACCAGGTTAAAACTCTATTTTCATCTCCACCTATCCTTAGGTTACCTACTATTGAGAAGACTTTTGTTCTTCGAAGTGACGCCTCGTCAACTGGAATTGGGGCAGCACTAATGCAGGAGTATTCTGATACTCTGCATCCGGTGATGTATATCTCTAGGAAATTAAATGCTGCAGAAAGAAATTACTCGGTTTTAGACCGTGAATTATTGGCTATGGTATGGTCTATTCTGAAGTTACAAAGATTTCTTCTAGGCGCACATTTCATTGTGGAAACCGACCAGAAAGCTCTTACTGCTATTCAGAGCAAAAACTTGAAGAGCTCGAGGTCCACTCGATATGCCATAGCTCTTCAACCATTTCATTTCACGGTGCGAGCTATCCGTGGTTCGGATAATGTGATGGCAGACATTCTGTCCAGGTGCCCACACGATTCCACATAATTCTTCTGTCATATATATTTCCTGATATACAGTCCAATACTATAATGACATATTAGCATATATTTTCTCACTTTTTGGGAATTTATAACATTGTACCATGTAATTTCCTTTTTTCTGTTACCGAGTTGATCATAACAGAAGAAGGCTTAGTTAGCGATATACGGGCCAAAAGATCACATGGCCACATTTAGATATTGTATTTTAATGATTGTATTAAGAGATTTAGCAGTTGTCTCAAAGATTTGTGTTATTGATATTTTCGCAGCACATCATTGAAGCCTGCGAGATTATGTACATTGTGGAACTTTGAAGTTATCAAGTCCTGTCCTAGGTTGGAGCGGATGATGTCCACATCTTCTTCTATCGATTATATTTATGTCTACGAGGAACAGCACATGTATTAGTAATGATTGATAATGCATTATATAATGTACTCTTTGTTTGAATATGTGTAATATTATAGTGCGGTATATTGGTATATTACACCGCTGTTTGCACAACACTTCATTGTATAATACTATGATAATATATTTAATTTCATAGATTTGTATGAGTATAATTTGACTTTCATTGTGATATTGCCATCACTATGGCGTGTGTTGGTGGCACCTTCCTGGAATATATACGCGTATATTTAGGTAAATTTTTTTCTCTAAGGATCTGAGATATAATCTCAGTTGCGGCGAGCTAGCCTCATTTTTAGGCAATATATCCGCTCATCATACGTGCGTTAGGAGCCTAGGGTTTTTCCCGGCTCCAGGATTCAAAAAAAAAATGTTTCATTTTTTTTCCCGGGAGGGTGCGGTAATGTTACGCACAGATCATTTTTTCTAAAGTCATTGTATGATCATTTTTTTCTCAAGACATTGTATGATCATTTTTTGCTAAAGACATTGTGTAATTAGATTGACTGAAATGTACACTTTAATTTTTTTCGGTCAAAGCTACATAACTCTGGATAATTGAGATTATCATTTAATATGATGTTACCTCCTCTTGTGTCGAGACACGGTCGGTCCATATTTTTTTGAACGAAGTGTGACCATTCTCCTTATTTGGTAGTATCGGTCAACTGTTGTTGGAATGTCTGAAACCAGTGTTGAGGTTCTCTGTTCATGTCCATATAAGGCTCGATCTAGTATAAATCTTATCTGGAATGTTCCTAGATCGTCTTGTTTGATTCTTCATTCTTGTGTATGGGTTCTGCGCATGTCCGGACGCGAGGCGTCTGGGAAGTTTCTTTATCTTGGGAGTCGATGGAAAGTTGTGAAGCAGAGAAGACGCGTTCCGGCGTCTCTGTGATTTTGTTAGGGAATTAGGAGCCTTATTGTGAGTTAGTTAGCTTACAAGGTCCTTCCCTTGAGTATTCAAATCGCCTGGAGGCGTATGTTTTCTGTGGTGTGGATTTTCGAACGAAGGTAATGCCTCATTTACATCCAATCTGTAACTTAACTTTATGTTTGACAATGGTCGATCTCTGCTCACGTATGTTTTACAGAAAGGAAGGTTCTTCTATTAGAAGTCACGCCCCAGGTATCTTCATACCTGAGATCTATATGTACACGGGTCATACTCAGCCCGTAGGACAGTTCTATGTTCTATGAACGTCGCTGTGTGTCAGCGATTACGCCTACGTCAAGGTTAGACTTAGGAATGCCTGTAAAGGTCAGTTTGACCTGCACTCCTGGCATGCCATCCTCGTGTGACTTATGATTTGACTCATTTAGCACATCTGAACAGTAGAAGGATTTTTGATGTACTTTTGTATTTGGAGCCAACAATATAATTCCTTGGCGGCATATCATCATTTTGAGAATATGCCAAATGCATTGATGAACTATGTATGCTGATATTCGTGAATGTCATGACTTTGCTCTATTGTGAACTGGATGTAACGTACCTGTACTCGTGGCGTCAAAAATAAATGATGAAAACGTCAAGAGCAGTTTGCCCATTTATGACTTCACATGTCGTACAATATGTGCTGTAACTCTGTGAACTACATCACTATTATACACAGCAACAACAACAACACAAAACCAGATAAGACACCCTACATCTTGAACTATAATACCAGGTGTCGATAGGGGTGGTACTGCGACGGGGCTAAAGATTTTCCAACGAAATTGGACTTATACCTATAACGTCCATGGTGGTCAGTTCTGCCATTATCATTGTTATGGAAGCATCATTTTTAGAGTTCTAACGTTCCATGTTCCTGTTTTTAGGCTCCTTCTACTAGTTGTTAGGTGGTATTTCTCAGAATGCTCCCTTTCAACAGAATTTGAGGAACACTCGTCATTATATATTTCCTTACTCATTAGAGGAGTTGCCTCTTCCCTGTTAATTTGTACAGTAGATTCCTCCCCAGTGGACAGAGAGTTCTCTACATATCGGTTCTTATCTTTTGGTTGTGATCTCATTACATTCTGTAGGATGTACGTGGTAAGGCCCCAATCTCTTCCACGGTGGCTAACCGTTGTCTTTTTCTATGCCCGACACGCTTCTAGTCCGCCACGCACTTTGCTGTTCCCCTTTGCGAGCCGTTGTTCTTCTTAGATTCCTCCGCCTCACTCACCGTCTCAGTCTTAGTGTACTAGGGATGGACACTCCCTTGAGTAAGATTACTCCTACTCCACTCATGTAGTTTAGCCAGTCAGACAAGACTGTTGCCCGGGATGTGGCCACCGCCGTACACAAGCGGTATTCGTTGAGCCATACATGAGCTAGTTAAAGAGAGGAGAACCAAATAGGATCCTGACTATCCTAAAAAGGACATGGCTGTCTCTCACTGTGAGGTACTATCCCTCTCACTTTATCCTACATCACTACAGAACTACATGGTTTTAAAACGTGCCCATCATTGACAAATTAAAAAAGAGACCGAAAGTCTAGTTGATGCCGTGAATGCCCTGTGTCTCTTTTTGTCTTGACACGGTTGCCGGCTGCTACATGATGTCCAAGACATAAAGAAGACTTCACAAATGGTGTTGTAGCCCATTCATCAAAATGCTTCCCATCAGCCTCAGTGTCATGAAAAGTGCAGGTTTTTTTTCAACGAGGAGAGAATTTATTTTATTTCCTGCAATATTGTTTCAATTTGACTTACTAGAACACTAATAAAATTTGGTTAATTGGCCAATTAAACATTATTAGTTAACTAGTACGTAACCCGTCAAAACTGACGGGTTTTAAATTACAGTGGGATTTTTCTGTTACATAACCTAACGACGGCATTATCTGTACTTTGGTCATTTAATACATTTATATTACTTTTTTTAAATTTAAAAAAAAAACATATTACGGGTCACCGCCATTAGATCTTTGTATTAAAAATTATCTGGATGCATTGAATATGAAGCCATGGTCAACCTTTCAAAAATGACATGTAGAAAAGTAATATAGATCTAATGAAATGATGGGAGCCGCGCTGGTGTAATGGCTAAAACGTTGTACTGACGACCAGGTTTTCAAGGTTCAAGCCCGGGCGTCAGCGTTTGAAGGAATGTTTACGACCGGGAATTTGACTGAATATCCTGAACGGCTCCTGCACATAAACCCCCTGTTGATGGGAAGGAGCGAAGCTCCTGATCAAGTTGGAAGGAAAGTCCACTTACCCCCCCAGCCTCGCAATGACATGTCAATGGGCCAAAAGGGCTGGAAAGCTCGAGTGCCTCTGGTAAAAAAAAAAAAAAATGAAATGACATTTCATAAATGTGGCCATACATTAAAAAGACGTAAGGTCTCATACCGCTGATGCTATCGATCTGTGCGACTGATTTTTCGGAAGCAAAATGAGTGGCAAAACTGATGTTCAACGTTCATTCGGACACAGTTATGAGCTTGGATATCATTTTCATAGGATGTCACAGTGACTGTTAATTTATTTTACCATTCCGTTCCATATGTTATTACTTTTTTATGTCCTGGTTTCCTCGCCATTTGTATTCTTCTTTTCTTTCATTTTCACCATCTCAAACCCCACCCAACGGTTGTTTACGTTCTGGCTGGCTTTCAGTACTAATTCCTTCAACGGTCAGCGTAGCGTAATGTTATCTAAACGCAGCTGTGGTTCGTTTGACCAGAAAAACATTTCTGTTACGCCTAAAGCGTTTGAACGAGCGAACGGGTTTCTGTGAAGACACGGCTCGTTAGCAGGAACCAATCTTCTGCGGTCGGTAAACAGGTTCTGATCTTCGAGTCAAGGGGGAGATAACAATCGCGGTCAATCTCTGAGTTTTGCCCCTTAGACGAGTTAGAGCTCTCATAATATTATGCATTTCTCTACCTGAAGGAATTTTCTTGCGGTTGTTGACTTCTGATGTCTCTAGAATAACCTTGTCTTACTCCTCATTACGCATTACGCCGATACATCTATAGAATCAGGCTATGCAGGTGTCCCAGGGTAGCGTTGGTTGTAAGCTATAAATATGGTTAGTCTTAATAGACTAACACACTCGTGAATATTTTCCTGGCCCGAGATGGACCATCATGAGATAAGGCAGACTTTAACACAGAACTAAATGTTAAGGCCTATCTCTAGTCATTTTTCGGGGTGAGTTGACATGTCTTATTAATATATAAATATTCATGTTAGCTTTTTATATATCTGATAGGAAGGTGACTTACTTTATTTTTGAGGATTTCTCCCGGTAAATTTAATTCAGTGATAATGTAGCACTGTCTACGGCCTTAGTTAAGTGGTGCTTAAACTGTTACGGTTTATAATGGGAAATGATAAACTTACAATAACAGATACTAGGCGTAGAATCAGTTCATACAATGCTTACCATTGGGTTAAGAGTCAGCAAAATTAACTGTCATTTCTGCAAGATAAGGTCAGAGGTGTGGATCATTCACTTAACACTGAATTATAGGAGAAGGTCACTGATTCCTTTTTGATAGATATTTCTAGTGGCAAGGGAGAATCCTTTTATGCTTACTTGTGTGGCTAGGCACTAGTCTATAACTTTCACAGAAAGCAGTCACCAGGCATAGATATAATTATATCTTATGATTCAGCCACAACTATATTATTATAGCAGGAACATTGCAGTTTTCTATGTATTCATTTATGGGATCATATTTTCCCCCAAGGGGCATATGATTTAATGTTGTAATGTCACATGCTGTAATCTGTTTATGTAATTCATTTACTGTTGTAAGATGAATAATCATATTCATTCAACTGTAACTACAAGGTTAGGTTTCCTGTATGTTTAGTTGGAAGAAGAGGAGTAGATTTTGCTGTCAGAACATTTACTGACAGGTACATGGGTGTACAAAATATATTAAGCCTATGCGGGCACATGCTGATAATTGATAGAGTGGAAGGAGCGGAGCATAACTATGTTATATAACATTAGTGTGATTTTGTTGTTGCTTGATGTAAAGGGTGTTTTTTTGGGTCTCAGTTTCATGGATACCGAATTGCTAGAGTCAAGTCTCCAGTCAGGCGAAGAATGTCATATACTCTTCGGTCTAGAGGGATTCTGAATACAGCTAGCAATCACGAGTCTTCACCCCCATTCCTGAACCTAAAACCTTTGTCAACGCCAAGTTAAACTCACGCAGTACAACGAGCCAACGCTAAATCTGAAATCATCTCAGGCAGTAGTAGTTCTCTACTCGCCTATTGGATTACCAGTCAGAGCATTGCGGCTTCCAGAATATCAAAACCGCCCAGCATGTCTATAGCAGAATCTGATATCACCCGCCTTTGTGTGCCTAAACGGGGCACTCAGCCAAACCACAGCCAAAGCAGTTTAAACCGGATTTAATGCCAAGCAAGCAATAGCGCCGGATAAGAGCGCCTGGTTCTCTTCGTCCCCAAACAACTTCGTCTGGTGTAGTT
>JAMPIV010003753.1:0-52500 GCA_024509875.1 Oreohelix idahoensis
ACAAAATGCCCGCACCAACCCCCTTACCAGACAAAGCTTTAGCGGCTGTTATAAAAGACACAATATCAATATGCCAAAAGTCAGGAAAGACAATTGACTGGCTGATATAATCAGAATTTCACCACACATTTCAACCAATATAACAAGGAAAACGCAGCAAAATCATGCTTGGGATTTCCAGGGAGCAGGAAGAAGCAAAACTGGATAACCCCCCCACCAGAAAACATTAAAACACCATAACAATGAGGAACAGGAAATGGGAAAAAGAAAGAGAAAACAAAAGCGAACGTCCCCCAGGTTAAAGGCAAACTATACAGCGATACAGTACAGTCAGCTGGACAAGGAAGTTAAAACGCCCAAACCATGAGTCAAACAAAAGGGATATTTCCCTAAGATTTGATCTCTGCAAAGACAAGGGCAGAAGAGGCAGCATCTGAGAAATGAACAAACGCACAGTATATCAAAATAAACCTAAATTCATCAGCAGAGAAAACGAGGCTAGCAAAACAATATTTACAATTGTAAGAGTCATCATTTCAATACATCATGTGACGTATTCTTTCCAGAACGTTGTCTCCATTACAGCTGCTCTGAACGCATCACGATTCTGGGCAAGTCGACCTGCATCAGCCAAAGACAAGTTCAGACTCTCTGTGATGTCCTGGGTCCTCCGTCTCCTAGGTCGACCCCGTCCCCTTTTTCCAGGGGGACCATGCCTTTCCATCACTGGTTTTTATCCTGGACGTATTATGTCTTTTTTATATGGACTTTGAAAAATAAAATTCAGCTTCCTTAATATGCTGATGGTATTTAGAGTGAGCAATGTTCCTGTACGTTTAGTGACGTGCAGCTACTTCTCTGTTGGTCTTTTTTTCTGTCCAGGGTATTCCTCAACATCCTTCTGTCAGCATTTCCATTTCGAATGATGTAATCTTTTTTTTTAGTTAAGAGATAAGCAAGGAAATCTCATCATGGACAAGCAGAGGGACAGGGATCACCAAGGATGGGCAGAGCATTTCAGAGAAACTCTCGACCAAGGAACCAACAGACAACAAATTGAATGTTTCCGGAGTTTGAAAGATGATCTAGGTGTTAATAGCAGAACATTCCACGAAAAGAAGAAAATCATCACAGCAATCAAAGGGTTAAAGAACGGAAATAAGCTCCTGGCCCAGTGGGATAACCTTAAATGCAGAAGCTATTTTTATGACAGACCTAGAAGCTTAGCAGGGTGCTTCTTAATCAGTTTCTTTCGGTCTCCAGCTCTCTACTCTCTGCCTTTCTTTCCCTGGGGTTTTCAGACACAAGGACCATCCTTGTCATGCTATCATTAACAGTTTTTTTTAGTCTACCTGCTGTCTTTTCTTTCCTGGAGGATTTCAGAAACAGGACCCCCTGGTTACATGCTATCAACAGGTTTTTTTAGTCTTACCTCTGTCTTTCTTTCCCTTGTGGGATTTTCAGAACAAGGGACCACCTTGTGAATGCTAATCAACAGGTTATTTTAGTCTACCTTCTGTCTTTCTCGCCCTCGTGGATTTCACGAACCAGATGTCCCCACCGTGTATGCTACATCAACAGGTGGTTTATCTCATATGTGTTGTCCTATCAATCGCCAGCCCTCATTTTCTACATCTCTTGTTCCACTAGCCACTCCGGGTTCAGTTCTTAGCGACCTGGAAAAACCTTGAAATACTGGAAAACGAATAAAAAAAAAAATTTTTAGAGGCCTTGAAAGAAGCCTGGGAAAAAATGTCTCTAAAAAGCCTTTGAATTTTTTCCACGTCGGCGACCTGGAAAAAAAAATAACGAAATCGATAAGTTTGATACTTTTGCGTCCATTTTTTTCTGGGGGTTATTGATGGTATATTTTTCGTGTTTAAAACTTCAGGTTACCGGTAGAATTGTTTACTTCCATCTTGTGCACTAAATCCATTTCCAGAAGTTTCCGGTGGTTTTCGTTTTCGGCGTTTTATGTCAATGACATCAATGCAGATTTATTTTTAGCGCTGCGTGGTCTGTTGTTACTCGAAAGCTATGGGGGAAAACACGAAGAACTTCATTTAAGTAGTATTAAAATTAAATTTTCGTTGTTCATTTCCAATGAGAGGTAAGTAATAAATTTTTTTAATCTCATAAAACCTATTAATTATACTAAGTCCAGTTTTCAGGACGTAGGCCTACTGTACTTGAGTCTGTTTTACAATGTAGGCCTATTTACAGTTTAGATTTTAACCATGGCCTAAAAATTTGCCTATATAGGCTAACAGCGTTTTGAATGAAATTTCTTGGTTTACATCTGATACGGCGGAATATAATTTGACACCAGTTTAAGATGTGTCAGGAATAGAAATTGATGGCGGTTCCATATCCTATAGCAGCTTACCCTAGTTTATCAAGACAGCCATGTCCCATGTTCATTTCACACAACATTTGTTTTTTGGAAATAAATATATTTTGAATACTTTTTTATTATGGCCTAAATAGCTTATGTATAAAAAGACTTATCTCCGTTCTATCCTCTGAAGGATTATAGGATTAATTTTAGGATAGGGCCTACATGTTTTCAATTCCAGATAGTAACATGAATAAAACTGCTGATACACCAAAAGATGGCATCACATCTGTCAAATCACTGTAATTAGGATAAATGAAAAATCAACCCAATTTTTTCGCTGTGCATAAGCCTAGGCCTATGTTATAAAAAGAAAAAATTTAATATTTTTAGAAAAAATCTAAACCAAACAAACGAACTCACTGAAAAACCTCACAAAAAATAGTAAAGATGTTGCGAAGGGGGGTAAAGGCTTGCTCTTGCTTTCCAGTTAGATATATTTATGTAGATTTTCATCTTTTCATAAGTCATTTATGTTCCCTCCCAATTACTATATATTAGGTAGCCTACCCTTTTGTTCTAGTTAAATATTGTTTGACGACTATATTATGTATATGCATTTAGAATTTTGACTACGGTCAAAATATACATAGCAATTTAGGCCTACTCGATAAGTTGCTTTGTTGTGTTCCATTTTTTTTTTTAAACAGAAAAGAATACAATCACCAAGGAGCAGTTTTATCCCTCAGACATATTCATAAACCATCTAAACACTACTACCTCGGACACGTCAACAAAAAACGTCTAACACTAACTAGGAGCTCCTACAGATGTGACATCATTTGGGATTAAACTTTTAGAGGTCGAAAAGACGCTCGGGAGCGTACATCCGCAATACCCATAGAAGCCGAAAACAAACGATGGGAACGGTCACTTTTGTGTTCTGTGAAATGTATTCCGTATTTTAGTAATTTGGTATTTTAACATAACGGAGTTACTATTTTTTTATTCAGATGAGTTGCTATCTTTAGAGTTGTGATTCGGTAAAACACGCTTGTTGTTCTAGTAATTTCACTGTGAAAAAAAAACGTAAATCTGTCAGCTTTCGATCGGCGATTATTGTTGTTTATTACAGACAATGTCTAGCGAAACCAACCACATTCATGTTTTTTCAAAACGTAAGTCTTTTTTATCTGTAGAACCTAGAAAAAGCTAGGGGAACTGTGATATCTTTGAACGAATTTTGCGGATTATAATGATGATTTTGAAAAGTCGAAAAATGATGATTTTTTCGAATTAGAACTTAACGAAGAAGCTAGGTTTAAGCTAGTTCTAAGATGAGGAGGGGTGCGTGGTCACAGCCAGGCCCTAGTGCCTACAAAACGAACAAAAAAGTGTTTTGACCCAAAATCATTCATCGACAAAAAGGGGGGAAAAGCATTAGTACCAAAGGAGCAACAAGGGGCAATTAGTAATGGAATGGATTTCAGTACCAAACATCAGTATTACAGAGACCCCCAAAAAACGCATTCAGAATTTCTTCCCAGCATTATATGGTCGTAAAGCGGGGGCCAGGAGTACCACGATGACTTAGGTCCTTGAGTGAGGGGGGCATCAACATCACTTTTGAATGCTATAGGGGACATTGTTTACTGATGACAACATTGCAAATTTCAATAGTTACATTCTGTAAATGAGTATGCAAATCTTAAAAAGTTCTTAAAAATAATCCATCCCTAAAAAGATCTAGCGATTTTCCAGCTGGACAGCACTATCAAACTATGAGTTGTTAAAATTTATGGCTACAATTAAATGCTAATGGGCATTGATTCCCCAGGACCTTTCTATTAGAGAACTATTATTTCATCAGAAAACTTGATTGCCTTTATGCTCCATTTAATATCACAATAAAACTTTTGAAAGAGATAGGATTTTTGTCTCTATCTATCAAACAATGTTGCATGTGGGATAGCTGATGCTGAGGGAAAAAGTAAGTGGAGCCATTCATCAACTCTTTGATTGAAAATTTCAATAATGCCTTTAGCCCTCTTTGAAAATGTTTCGGTTGATGAACTGATTGTAGGATTTAAAGGGAGATGGAAATACAAGCAATTTAATGCAACTAAGCCTAGTAAGTAATCATATAAAGAGTTTTTGGTCTTGTTGCCAGTACCCACTGGGTACTTTGTTTTATCCCTGCTTACGTATTATGGAGCGAATACCTCATATGATCCAAGCACAGACACCAATAGTGGGATGGCAATAAAAGTCTTTGGAACTTCTATTACAGCAAAATTGGAAATGGTTTATCATATATTTGCAGACAGGTTCTACACCACCAGGGCACTCTCATTGACTTATTTGCTTCAGCAAAAAGCAAACTACTATATTGAGCACCCTCCAGTCAAACCGAATTGGCTTTATCCCCATTAGAAATAAAAGCCACTTTCCATCCCACAACATGGAACGGAAATGCTGGCAAACTAAAGATTCAATCTTTGCTTTGTATTGGATGGTAGGGATAAGAAAGCAAAAAAGCCAGTAATCATTGTTTCCACCAAAACAATTACAGGTTAAAGTACTACCACGACAAAACCAAAGCCAGTAACAGTCCATGACTAATAATCAGAGCATGAATGGATGCGACCGTGTCCTGATCAAATGCTTGGGTATTTTATGGCATTCACAAACGACGCAGCAACAAGTGGTGGAGAAAAAAAATATTCTACTTGGATAATGGAAATTACATTGTACAATGCTTTCATCCTCTATATAGGCTCACACTGGACCCAGTAGCTAACTCAAAAAAATGACTTCTCCTTAAAATAGTTCAAATTATTCTCCTGATTTGATGCTTTGCTTCAGTGGGCCGCAGATCAAATGACCGAGCCACAGAAGGAGTATTCAAGACAACCCCGGGAAGACCAATGGACAGCCAACCCAATTCAGAGGCTTGAAGGAAGCTAAGCATATGATAGCTTACACAGAAAAAGACAGAAGATGTAGAGTCTGCATGCAAACCCAGATTCTCCAAAAAAAGAACAATTTTATTTGCGAGGGTTGCGATGAGGTGATTATCCTCACCTCCACCCAAAACACTGCTTCAAGATATGGCAATACGCAAGCCACCTCATTTAACTAAAATGTAAAATATCCTTTCAGATAAAATTGTGTTACATCTTTGTTTATGCATAATAATTGTAAGTACAATTACAATATATGATTTACTTTGAATATGACCTTTTTGTTTCCAAATTTTAATAATGATAGTACGGGTCCGCTGGAGAGTCTCTTAAAACATTAACAAAACATCACAGAAAGCTGAAACTTGTAATTAATATTCATATATGGATTAGTGTTATTTAAAAAAAACCATGGAGCACTTTGGATAATATTTCAGTCTTTATGCATCTGTTGGTGGGTACATTTTTCATTCACTAAAATGAATTTTAAAAAAAAATTGTTTACATTATTACTGATAATTGAATATAATATGAAGAATAGCACTTTTAAAAGCCCCAATATTATAATTCTAAATATATTTATCTTTTACTGTGAAACATAAATTTGTGTCTCTTTTGTTGTGTAATTGGGTCAACACAATATATGATTTAATTTAAAAAAGTTCATGCGGCCTTGAATATCTTCTTTTTTATTTTAATGATGATGGTACGGTCTGCTGGATGGTCTCTAAAACATTAACAAAATATCACAGAAAGCTGAAACTTGTAATTAATATTCATATATGGATTAGTGTTATTTAAAAAAAAAGCGTGGAGCACTTTGGATAATATTTCAGTCTGTGTGCGGCTGTTGGTGTGTACTTTTTTCATTCGCTAAAGTGAATTTTAAAAAAAAAATTGTTTACATTATTTACTGATAATTGAATATAATATGAAGAATAGCACTTAAAAAGGCCCCCCAATATTATAATTCTAAATATATTTATCTTTACTGTGAAACATAATTTGTGTGTCTTTTGTTGTGTAATATCAACACAATATATGATTTAATTTAAAAGTTCAGCGGCCTTGAATATCTTCTTTTTTATTTTAATGATGATGGTACGGAACTGCTGGATGGTCTGTACAAATTTTAACAAAATATCACAGAAAGCTGACACTTGTAAATAATATTCATATATGGATTAGTGTTATTCTAAAATATGCTGGAGCACTCTGGATAATGTTTCAGTTTTTATGCATGGGTTGGTGAGTACATTTTTCATTCACTAAAATGAGTTTTTATTAAAAAGTAGTCTATAAAATATATAGAATATCACTAACATCCTTCATATTCTAATTCTAGACTCATTTATCTTTACTGTGATGTATAATATGTGTGTCTTTGTTGTATAAAAACAATACAATATATGATTTAATTTAAAAGCTTCACGCGGCCTATAATGTCCTATTTCTTTCCAAATGTCTATAATGTTTTTATGGTTCGCTGGATGATCTGTTTTTTTTTTTTTTTTTTTCGTACGCCCGCTAATACTCGAGGCGAAATCTCAGGTTATTACTAATGTCTAACCTGACATTGATTTTACATGAGTATCCCTTTTTTCTTGTACAGAGACAGGTGTCCCTCGCCATTCAGGCAAATACTCTCCGATTTCGGAGGTACCCATTGCAGCTGGGTCGGCTCAGGAGCCGCCAATCCCTGGTCGACGACACTCCTTCAAATGTCCTCGCCAGGTCTCGAGTTAATCCAGTCCAATTCCCGGTCGACGAAAAATCCTCAAATGCCGTCGCCCGGGTTTGATCCTGAATCACCCGGTCGCCAGAGTGACACTTGTAAGTAATATTCATGTATGGATTAGTGATATTTTAAAAGACCCTAGAGCACTCTGGATAATATTTCAGTCTATTGCATGGGTTGGTAAATACATTTTTTGATAGACTAAAATTATTTTTTTTCTTGAAAGTTTTCTATATTATTACTCATAACTGATTACTATAAGTAGAATATCACTAAAAGTCCTTCATATACTAACTCTACATTCATTTATCTTTACTGTGATGTATAATATGTGTGTCTTTGTTGTATAACAACAATACAATGTATGATTTAATTTAACAGCTTCACGCGGCCTCTAATGTCCTTTTTCTTTCCAAATGTCTATAATGTTTATATGGTTCACTGGATGGTCTGTAAAACATAAACAAAATATCACAGGAAGCTGACACTTGTAAATAATATTCATATATGGATTAGTGATATTTTAAAAGATGCTGGAGCTCTCTGGATAATATTTCAGTGTTTATGCATGGGTTGGTGAGTACATTTTTCATTCACTAAAATGAATCTTTTCTTGAAAGTGGTCTATATTATGACTCATAACTGAATACTTATGTAGAATATCACTAAAAGTCCTTCATATTCTAACTCTACATTCATTTATCTTTACTGTGATGTATAATATGTGTGTCTTTGTTGTATAATAACAATACAATGTATGATTTAATTTAAAAGCTTCACGCGGCCTCTAATGTCCTTTTTCTTTCCAAATGTCTATAATGTTTATATGGTTCACTGGATGGTCTGTAAAACATTAACAAAATATCACAGGAAGCTGACACTTGTAAATAATATTCATATATGGATTAGTGATATTTTAAAAGATGCTGGAGCTCTCTGGATAATATTTCAGTCTATTGCATGGGTTGGTAAATACATTTTTAATAGACTAAAATTATTTTTTTCTTGAAAGTGGTCTATATTATTACTCATCACTGATTACTATATGTGGAATTTCACTAAAAGTCCTTCATATTCTAACTCTACATTCATTTATCTTTACTGTGATGTATAATATGTGTGTCTTTGTTGTATAATAACAATACAATGTATGATTTAATTTAAAAGCTTCACGCGGCCTCTAATGTCCTTTTTCTTTCCAAATGTTTATATGGTTCGCTGGATGGTCTGTAAAACATTAACTAAATATCACAGGAAGCTGATACTTGTAAATAATATTTATATATATGGATTAGTGATATTTTAAAAGATGCTGGAGCTCTCTGGATAATATTTCAGTGTTTATGCATGGGTTGGTGAGTACATTTTTCATTCACTAAAATGAGTCTTTTCTTGAAAGTGGTCTATATTATGACTCATAACTGAATACTATATGTAGAATATCACTAAAAGTCCTTCATATTCTAATTCTACATTCATTTATCTTTACTGTGATGTATAATATGTGTGTCTTTGTTGTGTAATAACTCAGAAACTTTAGAATTTATAAAGGTACTGCTTTAAGGTAAAAAATAATTCTGGCAA
Organism: Oreohelix idahoensis; assembly: GCA_024509875.1. Lineage (NCBI taxonomy): Eukaryota > Metazoa > Mollusca > Gastropoda > Stylommatophora > Oreohelicidae > Oreohelix > Oreohelix idahoensis. The sequence continues at coordinate 8,621 of JAMPIV010003753.1, forward strand.
AACTGATGAAAAAATTCCGGCCTGCAAGAGTTAAGGAAGAAACTCTCAGCTGAGATTATTTGTACTCTTTTTTTCAGTGAAAAGTCACCATAGTTTTAATTCAAATTTCACACGCAACAAGGGACATATTCTCTTCTGTGGTAGTTTTTAGTCAGCCTTCAGCTTTATTTCAAGACATGAAATTCAGATTGGTGCATTTGGAACAGTAGCTGAAAATAGGAAGCATTTTCCTGTAGCAGTGAAGAAAAAACAACTCAAATTGGAAAAGGCAAATCATCCTGTGTTTTGTGCGACAGAAGATAAGGCCGACAGTCACCTGGCATGATACAAACAGATTTAATCTTATATCTACTGTTCACTCCAATGATAATATAAACAAGAAACTGCCCTGGTCAATAGGCATATAACTTACAACACTGCAAACTCTACAAAAAAAAAAAAAGATCAAAGCAAAGATCAGGATGTCAGTCTGACTCTTATTGAACCTGCTATTCTTCGACACGATGTGACACCACCAAAACCACAGGTCACAACAACACGACTTACTGAGCACCACTTCATTGATAAATATGAAAGGGCAAGGTACAAACCAGACTGTAAAGTGTGTAAGGCTGCAGGGAACAGAAGCCAGACTTGCATGTACTGCCCAGATTGCAATGTACCTCTATGCCTGATACCCTGCTTCAAGTTATACCACACAGTCAAGGATTATCAACGATCCAGACAAAGACTCTTGCAGAGACCTACAGCTATTTTGTTTAGCCCTTTTATGTTGATATACATGGTTAATCGTTAAATCAATACGTCAATCAAGCTTATTTTATTCATTACCATCCATGTCACTAACACTTTATTGCGCTGATGTTGAACAAATTCACTAAAAACTTGGAAAAGATGTCTGTTTTTCAATCTTTTATGAATTTAAAAAAAAAACAAAAAACTTCTTTTTAAAGAAATCTGCAAACACCATTGGTAATGGGAAACGGTAATGCTGCGGATTGCTGGTCAGCAAAGTGATAATTATATCTGAGAAAATTAGATGAGGAAAATAGAGTTTCCCATCCTTGAAAATTACGTGCTGGACCTGGAAAATGCTTGAAGAAATTTGCTATGAACCCTGAGCTGCACTTGTCTGATTTTTGTCATCAGTTCCATATTTGTGACTTTGTCCCACCATTTCAAACGTTATATTCTATGCAAGCATCCATTTATAAAAGTTTGTACCTTTTTTTTTTTATGATCTTTTTGTTGTTCTCCATCTTTCAGAGCCATACAATAGGACTGACTTGACAGAGCCATACAATAGGACTGACTTGACAGAGCCATACAATAGGACTGACTTGACAGAGCCATACAATAGGACTGACTTGACAGAGCCATACAATAGGACTGACTTGACAGAGCCATACAATAGGACTGACTTTACAGAGCCATACAATAGGACTGACTTGACAGAGCCATACAATAGGACTGACTTGACAGCCATACAATAGGACTGACTTGACAGAGCCATACAATAGGACTGACTTGACAGAGCCATACAATAGGACTGACTTGACAGAGCCATACAATAGGACTGACTTGACAGAGCCATACAATAGGACTGACTTGACAGAGCCATACAATAGGACTGACTTGACAGAGCCATACAATAGGACTGACTTGACAGAGCCATACAATAGGACTGACTTGACAGAGCCATACAATAGGACTGACTTGACAGAGCCATACAATAGGACGACTTGACAGAGCCATACAATAGGACTGACTTGACAGAGCCATACAATAGGACTGACTTGACAGACCATACAATAGGATGACTTGACAGAGCCATACAATAGGGACTACTTGGGATACAAGAACTGTTTGACAGAGCCATACAATAGGACTGACTTGACAGAGCCATACAATAGGACTGACTTGACAGAGCCATACAATAGGACTGACCTTGACGAGCCATACAATAGGACTCTGACTTGACAGAGCCATACAATAGGACTGACTTGAACAGAGCCATACAAATAGGACTGACTTGACAGAGCCATACAATAGGACTGATTGACAGAGCCATACAATAGGACTGACTTGACAGAGCCATACAATAGGACTGACTTGACAGAGCCATACAATAGGACTGACTTGACAGAGCCATACAATAGGACTGACTTGACAGAGCCATACAACATAATATGGACTGACTGATGACAGAGCCATACAATAGGACTGACTTGACTGGAGCCATACAATAGGACTGACTTGACAGAGCCATACAATAGGACTGACTTGACAGAGCCATACAATAGGACTGACTTGACAGAGCCATACAATAGGACTGACTTGACAGAGCCATACAATAGCACTGACTTGACAGAGCCATACAATAGCACTGACTTGACAGAGCCATACAATAGGACTGACTTGACAGAGCCATACAATAGGACTGACTTGACAGAGCCATACAATAGGACTGACTTGACAGAGCCATACAATAGGACTGACTTGACAGAGCCATACAATAGGACTGACTTGACAGAGCCATACAATAGAACTGACTTGACAGAGCCATACAATAGCACTGACTTGACAGAGCCATACAATAGGACTGACTTGACAGAGCCATACAATAGGACTGACTTGACAGAGCCATACAATAGGACTGACTTGACAGAGCCATACAATAGGACTGACTTGACAGAGCCATACAATAGGACTGACTTGACACAGCCATACAATAGGACTGACTTGACAGAGCCATACAATAGGACTGACTTGACATTTGAGTTGAAGATTTTTATTTTTGTGTCAGACTTGATTTCTTTTGACCTCCATTTTGTTTTCCAATGTACGGTAATGAAAGCTCTTCTTACATTTTGTATTCTTATTTGAATATTATTGTCTGTCCCTCCAACTGTGGCTTTATTGCTGCCAAGATATGTGTCTGATTCTACAATCTTTTAGTTGTGTTTCTTCATGTTCAACCATGTTATCATTTCATGCATTTATTCTCATTACCTTTATCGTTTCCCTCATGAATTGGATAGAAGAGTAACTCTGGGAAGGTTAAGGTGGCTGGCATGATGCTGACCACATCACCCCTAGCATGCCGATGGTCAAGAAAATATGGGCCTAACACCATATTCCCAATATGCCTCAATGGAATCAAATGTAAAAACAGGATCCTAACTTGGTCATTAACAGTTGATTTGTAGGTCCTCTTCATCTTCCATTGCCAACTCTTCGATATACTTCCTAATGTCTTTTTTATATGTTTCTTCTTACTTCTTTATTTTCTTCTAGGTACACTTCATGATGCCCCTTATCAACCACTCTATTTTTAACAGTCATAGACTGGGTGATGTGCCAGACAACAGAGGGCAGGTCCAAGAGGAATAAGATGGACTACGTTTTCTACATTGGAAGATCTGGAATATGCAGATGACATTGCACTACTAGCACATTCACATCAGCACATCTAGGAAAAAATGGGTAGACTTAATAAGTATAGCCAGCAGGTGGGCTTGAACATCAATTTAAAGAAGTCAGAGGTCATGATGCTCAATGTTAGCAACCCTGAGCCCATATCAGTAAGGAATCAGCAACTGGTACAGACAGACACCTTCACATACCTAGGATGCATAGTAACACCAGACGGCGGGGCAGGCAAAGACATCAACATCAGAATGAATAAGGCAAGAACAGCCTATTTTAGCCTAAACAACATCTGGAAGTCCTCTCAATACAGCACAAGCACAAAATTAAGATTTTATCAGAGCTGTGTGCTTTCTGTGCTTCTCTATGGTGCAGAATGCTGGAGAGTTACAGAGAAGGAAATGTCGAAATTGTCCTCTTTTCACACAACATGCCTATGAAAAATTCACCGAATCTTTTGGCCGAATACCATCACCAACCAAAATCTGCTTACTAGGAGCAAGCAAGAGGACATGCACACCATCATAGCTGGCAGATGCTGGAGCTGGGTTGACCATGTCCTCAGAAGAGACCCCGATGCCATCACAAGAACAGCTATGCTTTGGACCCCTGAAGGAAAACGAAAGAGAGGCCGACCAAAAACAACCTGGCGGAGGACTGTGGAAGCTGAGATGCAAAGAATGAACCAGAGTTGGGGCACTGTACGAAGGATGGCCACCGACCGAGCAAAGTGGAATCAATTTGTTGTTGCCCTACAAGACTCCACCAGGCGTAATGGCCACTGACTGCTTTGACAGTCGGCGGCTAAGGATGAAAGAAGAAGAAGAAGAAGTTTACATTGTTTAAATATCTGCACACTATAACATTTAATACTAAGAAGCGAGTGGGCCTTTCTTAGAGAATTAAATCTATTTACAGATTTTAATTAAACTTGATTAATATATACATAATGGAGACAGAGGCTGTTACTGCAGTAACCAGGGTAGTTATTGTGTCAGAGCTTTTAACGGTTCAAAATGGATGTCTGTTGCATGAGTAGAAAACATAGAGGCCTCGAATCTTCAGAAGCTGGTGTGAATCTACTGTACAAGTCATTCAGATGTATGACATGGCAAAATGAGTGCTGACTAGCTTCACGCATTCCTTTTGCGGGGGCACTAGTCCTGCACAAGGGAGAGATACTGAGGACAGTTAATGATCATCTGTTAGACAACAACACTCAGTAGATGAATCAACAAGGCTAAGATAGCTGGAATGTGGCACCAAATATAATACTAGCAGGTATGACGTATGAGAGGATACATCCGACATGTATACAATCAGGATGCTACAGTACAGTAAGCATTCATACACTTCAACATTTGCTGAAGGAGACTTTGCACCAATGGGTTTGCCTGGATTGCAATGATGTTGATCCTGAATAACAATCACATAATTATCTGAAAATTGTGCTTATGTGTTTGTTACTACATTTTGCTAAAAAATGTTAACTGAACATATAAGACATGCATTTCATTATTTATCTTTGCTCATTATTTTTATTATTACAGGTGTTTATTCTTGTCACCTGTGCAACACTCATTTCTTCCAACTTGATGTCCTGGATAAGCATATGACAACAGTACACAGAGATGGATGCTTGGAGTTTATATGCAGTGATCTTCAGAATGTGTTACCACAGGACAGTCTAATTAACATGAATGAAGCAGTGAATAAGATTGGAGATGTCACTTTTACTGATGTAGCAAGAGAAGATAGCATCAACCAGAGACTCAGTGGTAATGAATCATCAGTGAACCTCATCAACAGTCAGGAAAGGACTGCTACAATGTTTGACAACCTGCACAGTAATACATCAGTGAACCTCAACAACAGTCAGGAAAGGACCGCTAAAATATTTGACAACCTACACAGTAATACACCAGTTTGTAAAAATCAAGCCTGTAACATAAATCATATTAAACCATTTTCTGCTAGTGAGATTAATGTTCAGCTTTGTGTGACTGACAGAGCTGTTGCTGCTTGCAGTGATTTAAGCATTCAGTATCACAAGAATATAGCAGAAGACAAGTCCTACAAGTGTGACTTTAATGGCGCATCATTTTCTGTAAAAGATAACCTACAGCAACATAAAAGAATACATACAGGACAGAAGCCTAACAAGTGTGATGTATTTACTCAGACAGGTAACCTACAAAGTCATAACAGAATGCATACAGGAAATAAACCTTTCAAGTGTGATGTTTGTGGAGCAGCATTTACTGTGAGCAGTAATCTAAAAACTCATAAAAGAATACATACAGGAGAGAAGCCTTACAAGTGTGATGTTTGTGGAACAGCATTTACTCAGAGTGGTAATCTAAAAAACCATAAAAGAATACATACAGGAAATAAACCTTACAAGTGTGATGTTTGTGGAGTAGCATTTGCTCGGACAGCTTCCCTACAAAGTCATAAAAGAACACATACAGGAGAGAAGCCTTACAAGTGTGATATTTGTGGAGCAGCATTTACTCTGACAGGTCCCCTGCAAAGTCATAAAAGAATACATACAGGTGAGAAGCCTTACAAGTGTGATGTTTGTGGAGCAGCATTTACTCAGAGCGATAGTTTAAAAAATCATAAAAGAATACATACAGGAGAGAAGCCTTACAAGTGTGATATTTGTGGAGCAGCATTTACTGAACGTGGTAGTCTACGAAGTCATAAAAGAAAACATACAGGAGAGAAGCCTTACAAGTGTGATGTTTGCGGAGCAGCATTTACTGTGAGCAGTAGTCTAAAAAATCATAAAAGAATACATACAGGACAGAAGCCTTACAAGTGTGATGTTTGTGGGGCAGCATTTACTCAGAGTGGTGGTCTACAAAGTCATAAAAGAATACATACAGGAGAGAAGCCTTACAAGTGTGATGTTTGTGGAGCAGCATTTACTCACATAAGTAGCTTACAAAGTCATAAAAGAATACATACAGGAAATAAACCTTACAAGTGTTATGTCTGTGATGCAGCATTTACTCTGAGCAGTAATCTACAAAAACATAAAAGAGTACATACAGGCGAGAAGCCTTACAAGTGTGATGACTGTGGAGCAGCATTTACTCACATAGGTAGTCTACAAAGTCATAAAAGACTACATACAGGAAATACACCTAACAAGTGTGATGTCTGTGATGCAGCATTTACTCTGAGCAGAAGTCTACAAAAACATAAAAGAATACATACAGGAGAGAAGCCTTACTAGTGTGACAGGGTGGTAGGTGTGGTGGCGGTGAACTTATGTCGATGTGGTTTCCTCACACCCAAGACCCATGCACTAAGAAAATTTATAAAGGATCGTTTGACAGGGGTTGCAATTATTGGTTGCTTGCAACCCTCTCAGCAGCAGGCTTAGCAATTCAAGCAACACAAAGCCTTATACAGATCAACATTTAATACTACCGAACAAAACCAAACAAACACCCAGTCAGTGTTCATATACTTTCTGAAAGAAACAATATATAAAACAATGTCAAAGCGAAAATCAATAGCATGGATAATAACACTTACCATACAGAAAACATGTGCCTACCTGATACCCTCAACTATCTCACACACTCATGCATTTCGCCCAATGAGACTAGTATGGTGTTGTGCATGAGGCTGGCAATCTCACCGTGTAACATCGGTTGCTACCGAAACCACTACTGCAAGAGCATCTGAATGCTTCATGCGGAGGCAAACCACACTGGTGGCTCCCTGCTCCCTCAGGAGCGGAGAAGAGAAATATATATCTCCAAGTGAGCCCACATGCTCTCACAAACCATCCTTCACATGACAATAATTAAATAATAAACAACTGGACATAGAATAATATTCTTCAACTACATGTACCCAAATACTCTCAATAATGAGAATAAACTACTACCTCTCAACCGACCCACATCAATACTCGTTCCTGTACTCTGAACATGTCGTAAGTGACGACTGGTGCGCCTGGCCACAAGCGTGTCGTATATGCCGACTGATGAGATTGAGAATTCATCATATAAAACCATTGTTACAGAAACAAACCACTGCCATAGCATATAAATGCTTCATGCAGGCTTCTGTTGGATTCAGCCGCATTGGTGTTTCTATGCTTCACCAGGAGCAAACAGAGAAACACCTGTCTCAACGTGCCTTACGCACCTTGGCGTGGCTCTAATCTCACCAGAAATCTAAATGACTATTCTCACTTCAAAGTAACCACTAAAGATAAACAGTAGGATAATCAATAATCGTGACATACACTCAATTACTATAGCATCAAAGAATAAAATATAATTATTCTTAACTTTAACAAAACTGAAACTAAATACATCACCACGTGGCCGTCATCTTGCTATTTTGCTAACAAGTTAATATCATCTAAATTCATGTAATAGATCGCTTCTCAGCCTGGTTTCATGTATGAAATACTTTCATACTATGTATTTCACTAAACATTAAAATAGCCACGCTCAATATAATTTCAGAATTATAGAACACTAATGCTAATCTAACTTAACTCACGTGCTCAAGGCATCTACAAATTGACACAGATTGACTCTGGTGTCTAACCTCGTCTGTTCTCTTCTGGGCGGCTCTCTCAAAAATAGGCCTGTTTTGCCGCTTGCTATCTCTTTTATAAGCCCTAGGCTAATCACTCAACTTACTGCGCGCTGCGCGTATTAATTTGCGCCACGCAAATAACACATACGATTATTGCTCTAGAAGGCATGAAAACACAAATACACACAACTATTTCTAGAGCAAAAACACAACTAATTTGTAGGCTTTATTATGGCCTAGTAATAAATCTTCTTCTTGAAGATTATGTGGTGAAAAGGCACTAAACCACAGAGACAATATGGCTGACAAGATGGGTGAACCACGGAGACAATATGGCTGACAAGATGGTGCCAGCGCCGAGAACGACAGATCTCAAGATGGCCAGGAGTTAAGCTTTACAAGTGTGATATTTGTGGTGTCCCATTTACTCTGAAAACTATAGATTACATATTCTAGGGATAAGTGAGAGCAGATGGACAGGGGCAGAAAAAGTTAAAACAGCAACAGGAGAAACAGTACTTTACTCTAAAAGAGAGGATGGACAGCACAATGAAGGTGTAGCCATTATTCTACAGAAAGGAATAGAGAGGACATTACTGGAATGGAAACCCATCAACAACAGACTGATAAGAATAAGATTGAGAGGGATATTCACCAACACTACAATAATACAATGCTTTGCACCAACGAATGACAGCGATGAAGAGGTCAAGGATGAATTCTATCAACAACTACAGAAAGAAATGGAAGACACACCTAGATATATATGATCTTATCATAGTAATGGGAGATCTCAATGCGAAAGTTGGTACACACAATACATATAATGAAAGTAATGGGGAAATGCGGCAGCGGAACAGCAAACGAAAATGGAGATAAGTTAATAAGTTTCTGTAGCATTACCAACCTTGTCATTGGAGGAACACTTTTCCCACACAAGGAAATTCACAAATTAACATGGGAATCACCAAATGGTCAGGACAGAAACCAGATTGACCACATCATGATTAATGGTAGATGGAGACATGCATTGCAAGATGTGAGGGTAAGAAGAGGTGCAGATGTGGGAAGTGGTCACCATTTAGTAGTAGTTTTATTTTATTTTTTTCCGTACGCCCGCTAATACTCGAGGCGAAATCTCAGGTTATTATTAATGTCTAACCTGACATTGATTTTACGTGAGTATCCCTTTTTCTTGTACAGAGACAGGTGTCCCTCGCCATTAGTAGTAGTAAAACTGAAAGTAAAACTAAAAACGGCTAAACCAACTGTAACTACACAGAAAAGGTTTGACATCAGCAAATTGAAGGACCCCGTTACCAGAAAAGCTTTTGTGGCTGATATAAAAGAAACAATATCAATTTGCCAAAAGTCAGGAAAAGACATTGACTGATGACATAGACCAGAATTTCAACATCATTTCAACAATATATAAGGAAAGCAGCAAATCATGCTTGGGATTCCAGGAGAGGAAGAAGCAAGACTGGATAACACCAGAAACATTAAACACCATAACGATGAGAAAGGAAATGAAAAGAAAGAAAACAGAAGCGAAGTCCCCCAGGTTAAAGTAACTATACAGCGAACAGTACAGTCAGCTGGACAAGGAAGTTAAATGCCAAACCCGAGCCAACAAAAGAAATTTCCTAGATGATCTTGCAAGACAGGCAGAAAAGGCAGCACTGAGAAATGAACAAAGCACAGTATACAAAATAACTAAATTCATCAGCGGAAAACGAGGTGCAAACAATATTACATTAGTAAGAGATAAGCAAGAAAATCTCATCACGACAGCAGAGGGACAGGAAACAAGATGGGCAGAGCATTTCAGAGAAACTCTGAACAAGGAACCACCAGAGACACAATTGAATGTTCCTCAAAAAGAAGAAATCATCACAGCAATCAAAGGGTTAAAGAATGGAAAAGCTCCTGGGCATGATAACTTAAATGCAGAGCTATTTAAGACAGACCCTGAGCAGAACTATTAGAACTACTATTTGCACAAGTCTGGAAAACAGGGACAACACCAACGGAGTGGAACAAAGGAATAATTGTCAAATTGCCCAAGAAGTGAGATCATGCAGACTGCAATAATTGGAGAGGAATCACTCTTCTCTCAGTTCCCAGCTAAATACTAGGCAGGATAATTATACAGAGAATTTCAAAAGCAGTAGACAAAAAAACTGAGGAAAGAACAAGCAGGATTTAGAAAGAACAGAAGATGTGTAGATCATATATTTACCCTCAGGAACATTATAGAGCAGTGCTCAGAATGGCAAAGACAGCTGTACATTAATTTCGTTGATTTTGAAAAGGCTTTTGACAGTATACATAGGGACAGTTTATGGAAAATACTGAGGGCTTATGGAATTCCAAGCTGCATAGTGTCAATCATAAAAAGCCTCTATGCCAACTTTACGTGTAGCGTTGGGCAGAGCAACCTAACCTTTGAGGTGAAGACAGGAGTACGACAGGGATGCCCCTTATCAACCACTCTATTTTTAATAGTCATAGACTGGGTGATGTGCCAGACAACAGAGGGCAGTCCAAGAGGAATAAGATGGACTACATTTTCTACATTGGAAGATTGGGAATATGAAGATTACATTGCACTACTAGCACATTCACATCAACACATCCAGGAAAAAGCGGATAGACTTAATAAGTATAGCCAGCAGGTGGGCTTGAACATCAATCTAAAGAAGTCATAGGTCATGATGCTCAATGTGAGCAACCCTGAGCCCATATCAGTAAGGAATCAGCAACTGGAACAGACAGACAACTTAACATACCTAAGATGCATAGTAACGCCAGACGGCAGAGCAAGCAAAGACATCAACAACAGAATGAACAAAGCAAGAACAGTCTTATTTAATCTAAACAACATCTGGAAGTCCTCTCAGTACAGCACAAGCACAAAATTAAGATTTTATCAGAGCTGTGTGCTTTCTGTGCTTCTCTATGGTGCGGAATGCTGGAGAGTTACAGAGAAGGAAATGTTGAAATTGTCCTCTTTTCACACAACATGCCTAAGAAAAATTCACCGAATCTTTTGGCCGAATACCATCACCAACCAAGATCTGCTTACTCGGAGCAAGCAAGAGGACATGCACACCATCATAGCTGGCAGACGCTGGAGCTGGGTTGGCCATGTCCTCAGAAGAGACCCCGATGCCATCACAAGAACAGCTATGCTTTGGACCCCTGAAGGAAATTGAAAGAGAGGCCGACCAAAAACAACTTGGCGGAGGACTGTGGAGGCTGAGATGCAAAGAATGAATCAGAGTTGGGGCACTGTACGATGGATGGCCACCAACCGAGCAAAGTGGAATCAATTTGTTATTTCCCTACAAGACGCCACCAGGCGTAATGGCCACTGACTGCTTTGATGGACGGCGGCTGAGGATCAAAGAAGAAGAAGAAGATTTACTCTGAGCAGTAGAGTACAAAATCATAAAAGAACACATACAGGAGAGAAGCATTACAAGTCTGATGTTTGTGGTGCTGCATTTACAGAGAGTGGTAGTGTACAAAGACATAAAAGAATAGATACAATAAATTAACCTTACACGTGTGATGTTTGTGGTGCAGCATTTACTCACAGTAGTAATCTATAAAATCATAAAAGAATACATACAGGAGAGAAGCCTTACAAGTATGATGTTTGTGGTGCAGCATTTACTCAGATAGGTCACCTAGAAAGACATAAAAGAATACATACTGGAAATAAGCCGTACAAGTGTTATGTTTGTGGTGCAGCATTTACTCACAGCATTAATGTACAAAATCGTAAAAGAATACATTGAGGAGAGAAGCCTTACAAGTGGAATGTTTGTGGTGCAGCATTTACAGATAGGTCACCTAGAAAGACATAAAAGAATACATACAGGAAATAAGCTGTGCAAGTGTAATGTTTGTCATGCAGCATTTACTAGAATAGGTCACCTACAAAGACGTAAAAGAATACATACAAGAGAGGAGTCTTACAAGTGTGATGTCTGTTGTGCTGCATTTACTGAGAGTGGTAGTCTACAAAGACATGAAAGAATACATACAGGAAATAAGCCATATGAGTATGATGTTTGTTATGCAGCATTTACTAGGATATGTCACCTACAAAGACATAAAAGAATGCAGACAGGAAATAAACTGTACAAGTGTGATGTTTGTGGTGCTACATTTACTGAGAGTGGTAGTCTACAAAGATAAAAGTATACAAAGCTTAGTTTAAATGATAATGCTGCTGCTTGCAGTAATTTAATCATTCAGTCTGACAAGATAATAGAGGAAGACAAATCCTACAAGTTTGATATTTATGGTGTATCATTTATTGAGAAAGATAATCTATACCAACATAAAAGAATACATACAGGAGTGAATCCTTATTTATGTTATGCTTGTGATGCAGAATGTCACGGAATTGCCTCCTCTGCTTTGCAGTAGTGGTCCAACAGTTGCCAAAATTCAAGAGTATCTAATATGGGTCTTCAAAGGTGTCTACCTTCACACAATATTACTCTTGGTAGAGTTGTAGATAGAAGGATAATGATGCTTATATTTCATGGTAGTGTTCACAAGATATTTTCAGAAGTCAAGAAAAATGCTGCATTGGACATGGCAATTGTTAACTTATACTTATATCTGATCTGCCACTTTTATGAAGATTTATGCAATGATTAATTTCAGCTCATTCAAGCCCCTGCCGTGATTTACTCAGTAGAATTCTTCTTTTTATGGTATACATACATGCCACACGCTATGGTTTACCCATAATCTGTACGGGGTGTTTGAGTTTTCAGATGTGTACGGCCCGTACAAACGTCTGTACGGGTTTTTTCGCCTAATTATTAAACATACATATAAATCGATCGTCTTGTGCCTCTACCATATCCGTAATTTGCGTCATTTTTAATGTTTTTTGCAAGAGAGTTAGCTTCCGTTTCCGATCTTTATTTAGTAATTGGAGTATCCGCGTTTATTTTAAATTGCAATCAATCGGCATCGAACACGCGGCCATTTTCGCACTAATTTTAATGGATTCTGACTCCAATGCAATGACAAGGAGATCTTTGTCTTTATTAGCGCTAATATCGGTTCTCAGAATATGGGTGATGGCAGAGATGGAAACGAAAGTAGAATGTCATTGCTAGTATGTATAATTTTAGGGGTTAGGATTAGGTTTATCGGAAAGGTTTAGGGTTATGGCCGAATGTCACTGCTGATGAGGGCGTTTGTTGCTTTGCTACTGATGATGGGTGTAACGAAAAGATCGTCATTTGATTTGAATTGGTCAAATGACTTTCATTGAGATGCAAAGGAAAAGGACTCTTCGTTTGTTGGTTTTTTATTTTAAATTTTAAAAAACAAATTTTAAACTAAAAAAAATTTTTTTTAATTTTTTAATCGTTTTTTTCCTCTTTCCATACCTCTCTTCCTATCACATCTAACATGTACACAAACAAATATTATATCTTCAGATTCATCATTCATTTATTTCTATACAGTCCAAAAATTAGAGCAATTGACCAAAAAACTATAGAATTTACAAGTCATCCACTATAAAAAAGGGGGTGTTGTGAAAAAGAATGCAGCTGCAAGGCACATTTTCGGGAAAACAATGCAGCGTGCTAAAGGATAAGGTCCTATCAAACACAGGATTTCCTGGTCTGTTAGTGATAATTAAGTGCAGAAATAGACTAAATGATGACACGATCACATCATTTTTACAGTGCAAAATAAACTCAGACAAATATTGTTTGAGTTTTAAAATAAATGAAGACCTGTTTTAAAAGGCAAAGTCCCCATGCCTCTATGATGCAGCTGTAATTGAAATTTTTTTTACACGAATTAACTCCTTTGGTACGTTTTTTCTTTTTTTTTTTTTTGTACAGGTTTTGCTGGTCTTTGTACAGGGTTTTTGAATTTTTTGTACAGGTTTTTCATCTCCGAGGTGTGGCATGTATAGGTATAGCTCTATTTAGAGTGTATTTATGAAATTGGCTGAGACAAACGGGTGTACTGCATTCCTAATCCACCATCTCATCTACCTCAGAACTTTTACCTCGATGAGAATTAATTTCAATCACAAGGAGTGAAAATACATTACATGTGGATTGAATAGATTTACATTTACCTTTTAAAAAGGTTGGAAATTTTCATTACATTTAGATTGAATAGATTTACATTTATCTTTACATCTACAATGTTTAAAAATTTTTACAACATAGATTGAATATGTTATCATTAACATCTACACTGGTTAAACAGCTTGAAAACTTTCATTATATTTTAAAATGAATATATTATTTATTTAATTAAGCTCTTAATCCCTGACTTACTCATCCCTACATTTATTAGATTTTTATCAGATTTAGCTTTCTTTGCTTTTTTATCTGCCTCTTTATTTCTCTCTATCCCAACATGTGAAGATATCCAAACGATTATGACTGAACATCCTCTGGAATATAAGTATGTAGTAGCCAGAAATATCTCCTCTGCTATATCAGGTCTACTTCATTCTTGCAAGTTTATTAGTTCTTGAATTGTTGAAAGAATCTGTTAATATTGTTAGTTTCTTGGGAGGGTTGTTAGAGAGTATTTCTAGTGCGTTTAGTATTGCCATCATCTCTGCAGTGAAAATGGACATGTATTCCATGACACTATATTCTTTTGCCATTTTCCATATTGTTATTGTTGTTCAGAATCGACATCATTGCACTCCAGGCAAACCCATAGGTGCTCAGTCTCTTTCAGCAAATGTCGAAGGATGTGAATGCTAACAGTTCCTGTTGCATGCTGATTGTACTTATGCTGGATGCATCCTCTCATATGTTCATTCCTGCCAGTCCCACGCCAAATGCCAAACTCCAGCAATCTCAATCGTCATGATTCATCGATTGCAGTGTCATTTTCTAACAGGTGATCATTAAGACCTACAAGCTGAGAGAGCCAGAAATTAAGACCAGATATCAGGGGCTTATTGCTGCAGGGTGAGCAATACAGAAGAACAACCTGATGACTTAGAAACCCTCTGGCTTAAATTCAAGGACAGCATAAAGACAGCTGCTGCAGAAGCATGTGGTGAACTTCGACTTGGGAACAAGAGAAAGAGGACACCTTGGTGGACAGAGGAAGTCAAAGAGAAAATAAGAGAGAAGAAAATGGCATGGACACAATACTTAGGAGCTAAAAACACAACAGGACAAATGGAGAAATAAAGAGAATATGTGACAATCAGAACAGAAGCAAAGAACAAGGCGCTAGCAGCAAAACAGAAGTCCTGGGAAGAATTTGGAGAAAAGCTAGAAAACAAGAAATTGTTCTTCAATACCCTAAAGAACGTGAGGAACTCCACCTATGCCGGTCTCAAGCACGGATGAAAAAGGAGGAGGGCGGCCTGCATGGAGGCCGGCCTGCATGGAGGCCGTAAGGAGGCAGCCCCTCCACCATGCAAAGGCACAACAGGCCAATCACCTGTTTGCTTTAAACTATGATTACGAGTAATATAAGAGAGAAAACCGGATTGATTCTAAATGCGACAAACTGGAACAGACTACGACTTACGACCCAGAGTCCGCTGGGAGGACAACATTAGACAATCTTTGAAGGACCAAGGACTGGAGTGGAACCAGGCCAGGAAGAAGACAGCCGATAGGATAGTCTGGCGCTCTCTCTTCCAAACCTCTACACCTCACGGTAGAAGGGGAACGACTAAGTAAGTAAGTAAGTAAGTAAGAACATGAGGAAGAAAAAACAATGCCCTCTCAAATTTATAGAGGACGAGCAAGACAAATTGCTTACTGCCCCGAAGGAGGTAATGGAAAGAAGGAAAGAATATTTCTCAGAAGTCCTGGATGGTGAAGCATCAGAAATAATAACCACTAGCACAGAAGAGAAAACCAATGATGATGAAGATGACATAAAGATGGAAGAACTGAAGGCAGCACTAGAGAAAATCAGGATGGGCAAAGCAGCAGGGCATGATGGTATAACACCAGAAATGGTTAAGTACATGGGGACAACAGGTGACCTATTACTCTTAAGGGTCCTACAGGCAGCGTGGTGCAGCAAGACCATACCAAAGGATTGGGAGATTGCCATCATAACACCATTTTTCAAAAAGGGTGACAATCGACAATGTGGAAACCATAGAGGTATATCCCTTCTCAGTGTCCCTGGTAAAATCTACTCTAGAAACCTAGAGGAGAGACTCCGACGCCTAGCTGAGCCACAATTGGATGAGATCCAGTGCGGATTCTGAGCAAACCAAAGTACTAAAGACCTAATCTTCACACTCAGACAGCTGAGTGTAAAGGCCCTTGAGTATAAGAGTGAGATCCATCTTTGTTTCATAGATCTGGAAAAGGCGTTTGACAGGGTCCCCTGGAGCAAACTTTGGGACTGTTTGGCAAGGAAGACCATTCCAGCACCTCTAATTCATGCTATACAGAGCTTCTACAAGTCTTGCAGAAATTATGTGAGGACAGCAAACCATAAGTCAGAAGAGTTCAGGACCACTACTGGTATAAGACAAGGTGATATCCTATAACTTTATGTTTTCATACTCTTCATGGATGATGTCATCAAGGCATGTAAGGAGAGAACAAGAAAGTATTCAGTGGTGTACTGGAAGATGAGAGCTGGCATTTGCTGATGATGTTGCCCTGATTGATAAATCAGAGTCACATCTAGAATCCAACCTGCAAGTCTAAAAGGAAGAGCTGGAGAAGAGAGGGATGATCATAAGCAGCTCTAAAACAAAATCCATGGTGATATCACGAGAAGAAAGAAGACATCAGATTAAGCTGGGAAAACAGATCCTGGAGCAGGTCGACCACTTTAAATACCTCGGAGCTATTATAGACCGAAAGGGGGGCATCAAAGAAGAGTTGGCCACTCGAAAAGCAACAGCTGGGAGACTTTGTCAGGCCATAAACCGAGGATTCCTCAGCAAGAGAGAGGTTGGTAAGAAAACAAAGATGGCAGTCTACCGCTCCACCTATGTCCCAGTCTTGACATATGGATGTGAGTCATGGGCAATGACTACAACCCACAAAAGCCAGATCCAAACATCAGAAATGAGGTATCTGAGGAAGATGGTTGAAGTAACATGAAGAGACTTGGTCCGCAACCAGATGATACATCAAGGCCTAAAATGCCACCCCCTGCAGACCCAAGTAGAACAGTCCCAATTAAGATGGTTTGGCCATGTCTGCAGAATGGGAGAAGATCGGCTACCACGACAAGCATGGGAAACAAAAAGCCAGGGATCCAGACCCCCAGGATGACCCAGAGTCTGCTGGGAGGACAACATTAGACAATCTTTGAAGGACCGAGGACTAGAATGGAACCAGGCCAGGAGGAAGACAGCTGATAGGATAGTTTGGCGCTCTTTCTTCCAAATCTCTACACCTCACGGTAGAAGGGGAACGACTAAGTAAGTAAGTGAGTATTCTTAATGTCGTTAAACTCATCTACTAGATCATTTACAAATATTGTGAAAATTGTAGGTGAAATCACTGATCCCTGCAAAATCCCATTTTGTTGTTCATATACCTCTGACTTAGCGTTGTTCACCTGTACTGCAAAATACCTATCCTGTAAAAAGTGTTCTATATACTAATAAGTTTTGCCAATCTTGTCAAGAGCTCCATGTCTCCAGCATTCTTCATATGCTCTAGCGACATCCAAGAAAACTGCTATTGTTTTCTCTTGAACACTAATTTGACTTCATTTTCTAATCTTTCTAGCTGGTCTACTGTACTCGTGTCCGCTCTAAATGCCGATTGGGTTGGGCCGTATAGCTGATTTTTTCCCAGGTAGAATTTAACTCATTTGTTAAAAATAGTTTTTAGAATTTTGCCTACTTGTGATGTTAGGGAGATAGCTCTATATGAATTTACATCATGGTCTTCCTTATCATATTTTACGATGGGTGCTATCATAGCTACTTTCCATGCTTTGGGTATTTTGCGTAAGTTCCAGACTTTGTTATAAAGGGAAGTTATTACATTTATAGTTTTTTGGGCACATTTTTAAGGATTTCATAGCTAAGTATATCATGCCCTGAGGCAGTATTAGATTTCTGTTTTACTGCACTAGCTACATCTTCATCTGATATTTCTGCATCTAAGTAGGTTGTTTCCTCTATCTTGTCTGGTAATTCATTTATAAACTGTATCTTAAGTCTTTCTCTTCTCTCATGTTCTTCCTGTCCAAGGCTACATTTTGCACTGACTTTATAGAAATATTCAGCAAGGGCATTAGCTTTGTCTTTATCTGTTTCTGCTCTCTTTAGTATTTTTATTGTTGGCATTATTGTTTTCTTATTGGATCCTTTGATTGTCTTAAGTTTTTTCCATACTTCTTTAATTTGTGTGCTAGGACTAAGCGACTGACAAAACTCCTTCCAGTGTGTTTCTTTGGCTCTGAATATTATTCTGTTAGATCCATTTCTAATATTTTTATATCCTTTTGGCTGGTCCTAGGTTCGATTCCTGGTAAGCCTATAATTATATTTTCTTTTCTGTATTCTGGTGTCATCCTTTATGTTCAACGAATTCCTGATTATAACCTTTATTTATTTATTTACTTATTTATTTGCTGTTTGCAGGGCTAAGGTTTCCTCCATTATGTAAAAATTTAAGAGATTTGGTGGCAACTGGAAAATGCAGAAGAAATAGAAGCTAAAATTGAATTTTTCCAGACATGATGTACTGAACTTTGTGAAGATGAGGAGGAGAAAGTTAGGTTTGAAGTTAAACGTGCAAATGCATAAGATAGAATGATTCACCTTCAGTTTGCTGGTCAGTGGGCTAGGGCAGAAATAAAAAGTGTGTTTGGGTGTATAATATTATGAACGTTAATAATCATCTCTGATACTGTGCATATTCATACAATAAATTATATCATTATATTGTTTTAACACAATAATTCCACATTTTTATTTACAATGTACAGCACCAACAGTGTTACTTTTTAAAAAACTCTCAGTATCAATGTATGCTTTCGCACTCTGTATAGTGCAAGTAATAGAAATTTAACCATGATTCATTATTTGTCAATTTAACGTCTGATAACTCCTATTTGAAGCATGCTGCAAAAAATTTTCAACTGTGTTTATTTTCTATAACATATCTATTTTATATTAATATATAAATTGAGTGCAGTTTATGTATACTGTTAATGTTATTGCGTAGCAATGATGACAGATTAAAACTTGGAAAAAAATTACTTTTTGCACTTTTTCAGACTCTCATATCTTCTGTTGTAATTACAGTACAATGTTTGTTTTTAAAAAGTAACTTGTAGTAATATACCAACTATGACTAAATGCTACTTAAAAACTGGAATTTCCAACAATAAATTTGCAGCAAATGTTTAATTATCCCATATCCCATGTCTAGAGCACTGGGACAAATTCCCGATCGATTTGACCTTGTAATGCTAGCTGGATTCAACATGGGTAACTGAAGGAGCGTTGGTAAACTGCTGTGACCTATTCCCTCCACTATACCTTTCACCTCTAGCACATCTACTACAATGGTTTCCTCCACTGTACTTCCTTCAGATCTGTTAGTTTTAGGGAGACTAAGAAAGAGTATGCACTTACTCCCCTTCCATAAAAATAAGTTTATCTTCTACGACAATTAAAGCTGTCTTGTAACTGTCATCAGTGTAACCAATTTCCATTTAAGGGTACAATACAATAACTGAGCCTGATGTTTAAAATATGTTAGATCATCTCTCTTTCATACTCAGTGCTAGTGGGTCACAAACTCTACAGGTTCTAAGTAGAATGTCATCTGATGTTTCTTGCTGTGTGCAATAATGAAGACTCTAGAATAGAATAACTGACACAGGGTATTTTGTATTAAATACACATATGCCTTAGTCCTCGAAATACTACACATGAGAGAGAGAGGGGTGGAGTGGAACACATTCAAATAATAACGAACACTAGCAATGTTCCCAACTCTGTCTAATGTATTCAAATAATTATCACCACAAAATCACAACAATATATGTAGTTAGCGAAGTGTAACACATTGATGAAAATCTCAGATAACCGAATGCCTTATCTTCTCACAACTAAATATCCTCTTGCATTCGACAATACGAGTCGGCCATCATCACCAAAAACTCATCGCTCTCTCTTCCTCTCTCTTCTTCACTGCCCAATCAGAACGCCCCTTGCGTTCACCCCTGACCTGCTGACCTCACAGTTTCGTGTTGTTAAGTTAAGTGTATGAGAACACCTCACACACCCGACTGACATTATGTACCCGCCCCCAGCGGAGCACCGCCAGTCCACAGCTGTGTTAATCACACTGTGACATCTACCCCCCCCCCCCCCCCCCCGGGGAAAAAAAACAAAGTTTTTTTTTCTCCTATTGGAAGGCGGCTGGGCGCACTCCAAACACCCAACCTCCGGCTTTTGAGCCAAGTATACATTCATATCCTTCTTGTCTTCACATATCTTGCATACTCACTTAAACATCGTGTGGAGGAAAAACCCAAGAAAAAAAACAATCATTCTACAAACGAGACAGAGTGTCAGCTACAACATTGAGCTTACCCTCTAGGGGTAAAACAGTAAATTTGTACTGCTGCAGTAAGAGAGCCCAACGAGTTAACTTCGAGCTTGTCGATTTCGACGACTGTAAAAATGAGAGTGGTCGATGGTCTGTCTGTAATACAAAATGTGCACCTATCAAATACCGGGACAACTTTGAAACTGCCCACACAATTGCCAAGCACTCCCTTTCAATCGTGGAGTACCTAGTCTCAGCCGGCAACAGCTTTCGACTCACATACATCACTGGATGTAAGGTACTCTGGTGGTCTTGCATTAAACAAGCTCCAATTCCTACAGAAGATGCGTCTGTCCGCAAAACAAAGGGTTTGCGTAAATCTGGCATCAGTAAGATGGGTTTCCTAGAGAACACCCTCTTGATTCTACACAAGGCTATCTCGCAATCTTGTGTCCACACGACCCTATTTGGCATCCCCTTACTTGTTAGCGAGGTAAGTGTAGCTGCAATGGAAGAGAACTGAGGGATGAACTTGTGATAAAAATTCACAAGTCCAATTAGACTTTTCATTTGCTTTTTTGTTTTAGGTGTCTGCAACTGTAAAATCTTTGTAACTGTTAAATCTTCCGGTTTCAGGTGCTTATGACCTACAGTATGTCCTAAGAAACTTAACTCTTTAAAACCTATGCAAACTTTACTCGGCCGTGCCGTTAAATTATGCTGCCTTAGACACTGCAATAGGGAAGACAACCCCCTCATGTGATCCTCCCATGACTCATGAAACAAACATATATTGTCGATATATGTAATAATATCCGATCGATGTCCTAACAATCTTCTCATCATCCTCACAAATGTGGCGGGCGCGTTCACTAAGCCAAAGCACATGACATTGAACTGAAACAATCCTTTGGGGTACTAAATGCCGTAAGAGGTTTCGCAGCCTCCGTGAGGGGTACCTGCCAATAGCCTCTAGACAGATCGAGTTTGCTGAAATATGTAGCGTGGGTGAGTTGTGTTAACAGATCTTCCTGATTAGGTATTGGTTCAGCATCAATGACGGTGATGCTGTTCAATCTCCGAAAGTCAATGCATATACGAAGAGATGCGTTCTTCTTGCGAACCACAACCATTGGAAAAGAATATGGTGAATCAGATGGAGAAATGATCCCCAGTCGTTGCATGTCACCAATTTCTCTCTCGACAGCTGATTTGAAATGCATGGGCAATGGATACAGTTTTACCCTAATAGGCTGATCACATGTCAGAGTGATATGCCAAATCAGGTCTGTCCGTCCTGGCAGATCTGTGAGGACATCCTTAAACTCCGCTAATATAATCTGTACTTCTGACTTTTGTTCTACTGTTAGGTCATCCCCGATTCGCACCATATTCCATGACTCCAAAGGAACCAGGGGTATGAGGGATAACTGGATATTCCCTTCACCTTTTTCATCTCCCGTGTCATCAATGACTGCCGTACATGCCACTGTTGCTTCAGTCTGTGCTTCCCTTGTGACTGCTTTCAATGACTCAGGTCGTTCTACATATGGCCTCAGCATATTCACATGAAATACCTTTTCCTTATTTCGGACCGAAATTAGGTAATCGACATCTGTCATTTTTTTAACTACCTTGAATGGTCCTTGCTATGTAATGCTCAAGCGATCCTCTTTAGCTGGTAAAAGTAGCCAAACTTCCTCACCTGGAACCAGGGATACTAGTTTGGAGTTCCGATTTGCGTACTTCCGATACCGTGCTAGCGACCCCGCCAAACAATCACGTGCCACCAAACAAGATTTTACAATACGTTCTCTGAGGCTCACTACATACTCATAACTCGTAACTGAGGTGCTATTTGCACATTTTCCAGTTAATAAACCCTTCAATATGTGCATCGGCCCCTTGGGTTTGCCCCATACAGTAATTCGAAAGGGGAAAATCCTGTACTCTCTTGGGGAGCCTCCCTATAGGCAAACAGGACCGCTGGGAGTAATCTATCCCATTCTTGTGGAGATTCTGCGGTCACTTTTGCCAGCATGTGTTTTAACGCACCGTTAAAACGCTCACAAACTCCGTTTGACTGAGGGTGATATGGACTCGTGAATGTTTGGGCAATACCCAACAGCCCAGTGATTTCTGACATTTCCTTCGAAATGAACTGATGGCCCTATCTGATAATATCTCTTCCGGAAAACCAAACCTGCAAAACAACATCTGCAAAGCCTCTGTGACTGCTTGTGAAGTAATACTCTTCATCGGCACCGTCTCCGGCCACCTGGTGCACAAATCTACCATCATTAAAATGAAACGATATCCCCTGTCTGAAGCGACCGAGAGGGGGCCTATAATATCAATCGCTACTTTCTGGAAAGGTCGTACTGACAAGTCCGTAACCTGCACTGGAGCTTTGGGAGTTCTGCCTTTATGCCTCATCTGTTGGCATATCTTACAGGACCTACAATATGGTTTAATGTCCTTGCTAAACAATGGCCAATAGTATTGTGACAGCACCCTCTGGCGCGTTCGAGCTACACCCATATGTCCAGTGAAAGGGGAGTCATGTGCAACCTCTAACACTTTTGCTCTAAAACTACACGGTACCACCACTTGGCGCTGAGTTTGTACTCCCTTAGCGAAACACCCAGTGAGAACATTATTCTTGAGCTCGAACCAATGTCTGGCCAACTTCGTGCACTTTACATCACCTCTCTCGGCAAAGTTGTAAAATTTACGCAATGATCCGTCTGACCGTTGGTGCTGGATAAAGTCCGACACCTGTGTATCCTGACTTTCAGTGACCAATTCTGATGTCTTAGCTTCATGATGCGTTGCTTCTAATGAGTCATCTGCCTTTGACTGCGCCCTAGTAATCACCGCATTGGCCCTAAGCACACGATTGTCCCTCCATTTCCTAATGTCCATCTGAGTACATTCCTGCACACCTTGCACATTACCCACAATCAAATCCGCTATCGGTGCTTCGAGTACACAGGCCTGTACTCTACCAGATATGAAGGGTGTGTCTACCTCAATAATGGCAAGAGGGTAATACTCAATGTTACCCCCGAAAGTGACACATCTTGCTGTCTTACCTATCAAGCATGAGTCATCAATGCAGGATCTATGCACTCCTATAGTTGTGCAGCCCGTGTCTCTCAACACAGACACTTCCTGCTTTTGCTCAAATCCTGGATGCAATTCCAAATGACCATTTTCTTCAAGAGAAGAGAGACAAGGCAGAGTGTGACCACAAATAAGCATAGGTTTACCGTCTGGTTCAAATAATGGCCTACACCCTTCACAATTCTCATTGATAAAGGTTTCTAATATGCAAGCCGAATTCGCTCGTTCTGAATTATTAGCACAGACCTTTGCTAAATGTCCTGTTCCCTTACAAAGACTACAGTGTAGCTGAGTATTGCTATCCTTTTTCGGACTATTGTTTGGAGAGTGTCTGACTACTCGGTCTGACTCCTTTTTCTCAAAGGATTTGTTTCTTTGGTAAGGTGAGCTTTTGCGAAATCGTCTTTGTTCCTGCTCGTTTGGCGCATCTATCTGGATCTGATTCTGCGGGTACCTATCCTGTCTGTCTCCAGTATATCTGTATTGATTTCTATCAGATTGATAGTTAAATTTCTTCCTCGGTGATCTATGGTCCCGATAATTGTCATACCGTGCAGGAGATCTGTCTCCTCGAAAGTAGGGTCTATCATAATTAAATCTTCTGGGGCCAAATCTATCGGCACTCTTTGATCTATGTTGATTGTAAGGTTTTCTAGTAATCTTTCCTATACTCGCTGAGAAAGTCTCAGAGATACTCTCCCTGTGTATGACCTTTCCTGGATGCGCGGTCACGTATTGGTGTCCTAATTCTGACATCGTACCGATGTTTTTGGGCTTGCGTTCTTGGAAAAACGCAATAAGCTCAGCTGAACACGATGACAATACCTTGTCCCGTAACATAAGGTCGAAAAGCCCATCAAAGTCTTTAGTAATACCTTCCATCTCAATCCATCGATTTAATAGCTGAGTAATTTTCGCAATGAAATCCTCAAAATCCTGATTGACGCTTGGTCTCACGTCTCGGAAATGAGCCCGATACCCTTCCGCTGTTAGTCGAAATTTCCTTAACAACCTCTCCTTGACTATGTCATAATTTGCTCTGTCGGCTAAAGGGATACTATACACAGTTTCTAACGCAGATACTGAAAGCAAATTTCCCAGCAGAACAGGCCATTCCTCCTTTATCTTCCAAGCCAAAACTTCTGCTTCAAAACGTTCCAAATATACGTCCATACTGTCCAAATCTTGATTAAAATTGGGTAACCGTAGTCTATAGGGACGTGAGAATTCTTTCCCACCTGAATCCTGCTTCCTGGACTCATTATCTAGCTTCTTCAGATTTATTTCTCTGTCAGCTTCAATTTTCTTCAACTCTTTCTCTGCTTCTATCTTGAATTTGTCAGCTTCTATCTTCTTCATCTCTTTCTTTGCTTCTATCTTCAATTTCTGGAATTCTCTCTCCTCACACCGTTCTATTCTATCATTTTCCTGTTTTTCTTTCCATTTTTTTTCTGCCCATTCCTGTAGAGCAGTGCCTGTTAATGCTAGCTCTTTACCAACCTCAACAAATTCTAAGAGGCTAGCCATCGTAATGTAATGTAATTAAATTAAAATTTCTTAAAGCAGTACTCAGTGTACAAAAGAAAATGCCTTCAGTATTCCCCACTGGAAAATTATCAGATATTGTACTTAAAAAAAAGGATCAAAATTATATGTAATGCCTAGTCAGAAATACTGACTGTACCAATCAAATAGGTGTATTCAGTATAATGGTGTGAAGTTATTCAACGGCATAATTTGCTGTACCCATGACACCCATAATATTTAAGCAGTGAAACTAAACCCCACTGCAATACAATTAATGGCATACACATACATGTGATTCTCAACCAAACCAGATAACTACGTCTACACAAGCAAAAATACACAACCTACTCTTATGCTATCGGTACTGGAATTGAAATTGAGATACACTTCACTAAAACAAAACAAACATAAATATAAACAATGATGACAATAATGAAAATGATCAAGATGACCTTACTACACGAACGAACACAACAGTCTGGTGGAATAAGAAAAAAAAAATAATCCTCAGACAGCAGCAGATGTCTAATTATAAACCGTAGCTGTTAACAAATGAAAACAAGAGTTTGGGAAATTAACGTATGTACATGATAGTAAGAAGAATACAAGAGAATACTCCAATTAAACATGACAAAGAGACACTATTACACATATGACACCGTGCAAACAAACCAGACC
This sequence comes from Oreohelix idahoensis, assembly GCA_024509875.1. Classification (NCBI taxonomy): domain Eukaryota; kingdom Metazoa; phylum Mollusca; class Gastropoda; order Stylommatophora; family Oreohelicidae; genus Oreohelix; species Oreohelix idahoensis. The sequence goes on from JAMPIV010003753.1 coordinate 34,486, forward strand.
TGCACCACTAATACACTAAAATGTGCAACGTGAATTATGCAGGGCAGCCAATAGGGTCAGCTCTATGTGCCCGTGCTCCGGCACACAATTCACCTAGCAACAGTTCTAAAGAATAGTTTAGCACAATCTCTTTCCACAATGCAAAAGAGAAAATTCTAAACCCACACAACAACCAAATTACACCAAAATTATACTTCTACGAAGACACAACAAAAACCTACAATAGACAATGAAGTGACCAAAGGTAGTATGCTGCAACACCACACCAGTTGGATGATTTACTCCCCACCCAAATGGAAAAGAGGTCACAGGAGAATGATTACTAATTATATAATATTATAAAGTAGAAAGGTATAAAAGAAAAATTATTGTCCAATAATATATAATAATAGTAATAATACAACATTTAAAAAAAATAACTATAAATCAATTAAATTGATGATCTCCGAAGGTCTGGGTTCCTGATGATGACGTTGATATCCACAGCACCTTAGTCACTAATGATCCAATGGTCCACACAACGAACAACACGTTACAAAGTTACGTAAAGTTACAAATATTGTCCATTAGGATGACCCCTGAGTAAGGCACAAAGTTCACACTTGTCACCAGATAGTGCCTTGTCTTCACTGAAATATCACAGGGATGTCAAGCAAAAAGACAGACCACACGCATCAAAGTTATACCACAACTGTATACTAGCTCGTCGTCAGTCCAAGGCGAGGATTTGCCAGCTCCACTCCAATAACATCTCACGAGTTCATGAAAGTTACCACCGTTTGCAAAGGTGTAGTGCAGCCTTCTACGTGAGAAAAAGTTCAGTACAGTTTATGATGATGGCCTGCAGTGTTTTGTATAAGGCAAAGATCGTAACGTAAATCTGGTACTGTTCAGCTTCTAGCAACCTCCGTAACGACCGTGTGTAAAATGTTGATACTGTAATGCACCAGTTCCCGTGTTCGGCATGCACCCCGTTCCACAAGAAGACTCAACCACTTGATTTCTACAGGTACGTCGTCTCCTGAGCCAGTAAACACTGTGTAGTGGCAACACTGTCCCACTGTTGGCTTTCAAACGGCGCTGCAGCGGCCTCTAGTCTTGACCAGTCAGATGCTGAAATGAATGCTACCAAGGCTGCCGTCCACTTGTTCGCCCAACCTGTACTAGCAGCAACATCTTCGTCCTCTCAGCCCCGCAGACAACAAAATGAATGTCAACGAACCTGCCAGAACCTGGTTCCCACCGCAGACGTTGGCCGACAACGGCGTCGTTTTCTTAACCAGAAGAGTGCTCAATGTCGCCCTGACATGTTGTTAGCTCTGACACAGCGTACTGTTCATAATAAATCCCCCACTTCACTGTGCATCGCTACTCCGTGACCCGTGACTCACTATTCAGAAAAAGTACCTGACAACTACGTGACTGAAAAAACAGGCCTATAGTGTATGTGACCTAAAATAGATTTCTGGCCTGGCGCTGCATTGACGTGCAAAGATAATCAAACACGAGGACCCAAATACGAGCTCCCCACCTGACACAGGGTATTTTGTATTAAATACACATATGCCTTAGTCCTCGAAATACTACACATGTGAGAGAGAGGGGTGGAGTGGAACACATTCAAATAATAACGAACACTAGCAATGTTCCCAACTCTGTCTAATGTATTCAAATAATTATCACCACAAAATCACAACAATATATGTAGTTAGCGAAGTGTAACACATTGATGAAAATCTCAGATAACCGAATGCCTTATCTTCTCACAACTAAATATCCTCTTGCATTCGACAATACGAGTCGGCCATCATCACCAAAAACTCATTGCTCTCTCTTCCTCTCTCTTCTTCACTGCCCAATCAGAACGCCCCTTGCGTTCACCCCTGACCTGCTGACCTCACAGTTTTGTGTTGTTAAGTTAAGTGTATGAGAACACCTCACACACCCGACTGACATTATGTACCCGCCCCCAGCAGAGCACCGCCAGTCCACAGCTGTGTTAATCACACTGTGACAATAACCAAAACACTTGCGACCCCTGATCTTGTTGAATCCTTTTTTTTTTCCTTAAATGGGAAATCCATTAATATATTGACCCAAAATTAATGTTAAGGGAAACAACACAATTAATGTCTACCTATCAATACCAAAACACACTGCGTCCCCTGTTTGTCTATATAAACATACATTCACTCATTTCGATAACTGCCCATAAGTATCTCTCCTGTTACTATATCCCTATATGGATGCTACAGGCTGGTCTATCAGTTCTTGCCATTGTGCTCATGAATGATTGGGACAGTAAATATATATTCAGTGGAAACAAGGAATTGTACATCGTAAAACCTCTTATGTACAAACCTCTTATGTACGAATTTAGGAAATAATGGACATAAATGACTGCGCGGATCCGCACTGTTCTGATTAAAATGACGGTTCAGTCTTTCAAATTCTATAACAACAGGCATCGTAAAGACAAATAACAAGTAGTCTTTAACAGTCGAGCTTTTATTTGTGTTTCCAGCTTTGCTTAACCTAGCTCTGCAGAAGTGAATGAGCCATTATCTCTTCCCACTTCATCATAACAAAGGTTTTTTTTTCAAAAGGGAGAGGGGCAATTTGAGAAGGCTGAGATAAAGTAAAGGTGTTTATCACTCTAACAATTCTTTGTATAATTCTGTCTTTGTAACTCACTATGACAGTGAGGTATTTATGTAAATTAAATTCCAATATTTGATGATATTACGGTTACTACATACCGAAGACGCAGCAAAAGATGTGAATGTAGTCAGCGACCCATAGCTTGATTGCTTGTGTCATGGTCAGTGAGCCAGAGCTGACCAAGACCCTTGGTGGTCCTGGAAACAGCCTGCATCACTGCAGTCTGGCTGAGAGAGTAGGGATCGAAGAAGGAAGGTAAACCCAGTCCCAAAAATTCCATGTGGAAGACGGATGTGTCGGGCCGAAAGGCAAAAATATCACAGCTTCGCTGTAAACAGCAATACAATGCAACCAACGTCCTTTTCGGGACGAACGAGGAAGAAGAAGAAGAATGCACAATACAAATGAATGGCAGATAAATATGAGCAACACACAGTGATATCTTTTATACTAGACCTTGCAAAGATTTACAATCAATCGTGGCTGATGCACCATCAGATGCAAAACTGATGTAGTTTGTAAGACTGAACACATCTTGTAATTTCTTCCTGCTTCAAATTGAATGTTTTTTGTTTCTTTTTTAGACTCTAGCCTTGGAATTAAACGGAGAAATCCAGTTCAAATTGTATTTGTCCCATCACCTTAAAAATTAATTAGAAAACACAAGTCTGTTTGTTTTCAAATGTCAGTAGAGTTATCGATCATGAAAACATTTTTCTTTGCCTTATTGTCATTGATGTGATCACACACAAACAATTTGATCTGTACAGAAAAAAATAAGCCAACAAATTCTTCTTCTATTTACTTCTAATGCCAAACAATCTCAAAAAGAGGCTTATTTCTGGAATTTAGCATTAAAAAAGCTGAATTGGCAACCCTACTATTAGTCATTCGTACTGACATTAATCATAAATTGTACATTAAAAAGAAAAAATATTAGTGATATGTCATAGGAATGCATGACCCACACCATTTACACAGGGGATAAATTCCTACAGGGAAAACTAGTATGGACAATGTGTGATGGCTTTGGGGAACATAGTTAAGAGCCAAAGTGAAGAAGTGTGTGAAAACAGGGAAGACCTAAAATGAACTGGACTGGTTTCACGCAAGCCATGTTTAAAATGGAGAAAAAGTTTAAATGCCGTACGTAGGTAAAGAAGAAGGAAGGAAAATATTCATAATTGAGATGTAGAGCCCACCAAGCCAATATTTAACATTAAACTAGACACAGTTCAGGTCTAAGACTGTGGTCACATCAAAGTCAATATGTAACAACTAGACACAGTCCAGTACAGGTCTAAGATTATGATCACATCAAAGTCAATATGTAACAACTAGACACAGTCCAGTACACGTCTAAGATTGTGGTCACAACAAAGTCAATATTTATCAACTAGACACAGTCCAGTACAGGTCTAAGATTGTGGTCACATCAAAGTCAATATTTAACAACTAGACACAGCCCAGTACACGTCTAAGATTGTGGTCACAACAAAGTCAATATTTAACAACTAGACACAACCAACCCAGTACATGTCTAAGATTGTGGTCACATCAAAGTCAATATTTAACAACTAGACACAGCCCAGTACAGGTCTAAGATTGTGGTCACATCAAAGTCAATATTTAACAACTAGACACAGTCCAGTACAGGTCTATGATTGTGGTCACATCAACGTCAATATTTATCAACTAGACACAACCAACCCAGTACAGGTCTAAGATTGTGGTCACATCAAAGTCAATATTTAACAACTAGACACAGCCCAGTACAGTTCTAAGATTGTGGTCACATCAAAGTCAATATTTAACAATTAGGCACAGTCCAGAGCAGTTCTATTGCAACAGTGATAATATTTTTAAAGCAGAATACGTAGTAGAAAGATGGGACATTTATATATGCTAACACAATGAATGGAGGGCAAGAACAAACAGTAAAATGAACTAAGTACGCGTGTATTAGACAACATCAAAGATTGGACACACTGTGTTTAAAAGAAAAAAAAAGCGAAACACCACAAATACTAGAAAATACTAAATGCGTAATTATCAGTGAAGACATGAAAGCTGGAAACAGAGAGACCACTAAATGAAGATGATGACTTTTTCTCTTCTCTAATGTTGTTATTGTTGTTCTGATCCCCAGGGATTTGAGTTATTCACCCTTTTACCCTTGTGGCAATTTGGGGGTGTCGTTTTGCGCTTTCTTGCAATCCCAGAGAATTCCCCAACTCAGCGGGCGGAGGTCACATTAGACCAACTCATTGGCTAGAATGACCCTCTACCCCGCAAGGGGTCATTGTGGAGGGGGACTCAATCGTCACCCGGGCCGGATGCACAGCCACTGCTGCTACCGTCCGCCCAAAGACGCAATCCGAATAGACAGGAGTAGCTCTGCCTTGTCATTTGAACTGGGAGGGCCCGTTGTTTGGGAGCACTACGCAGTCTTTTGGGGCAGCGTTCGCCTGCATTCATTATCTTCAAATAATTGAAACTTGTAAGTGGTCAACGATCCAGTAAAATTAGTTAATGAATACACTAAATATGACAAACCTGCATTCACATTTCAAATGAGACATCACATTCATTACAAGTGATAGTTACAAAATGGTCAGGTCAAATGTTAAACAAAATTATAACAATATACAGTATTATAAAAGCTTATTTGACATCAGCAAATTGAAGGAATCCCTTACCAGAAAAGCTTTTGCGGCTGATATAAAGAAGCGATATCAATTTGCCATAAGTCAGGAAAAGGCATTGACTGAAGATATAGACCAGAAATTCAACAACATTTCAACAATATATAAGGAAAGCAGCAAATCATGCTTGGGATTCCAGGAAATGAAGAAGCAAGATTGGATAAAACCAGAAACATTAAACACCATAACGATGAGAAAGGGGATGAAAAGAAAGAAACCAGAAGCGAAGTCCCCCAGGTTAAAGCAACTATATAGCGAACAGTACAGTCAGCTGGACAAGGAAGTTAAACGCCAAACCCGAGCCAACAAAAGGAATTTCCTAGACGATCTTGCAAGACAGGCAGAAGAGGCAGCACTAAGAAATGTTCAAAGCACAGTATACAAAATAACTAAATTCATCAGCGGAAAACGAGGTGCAAACAATATTACATTAGTAAGAGATAAGCAAGGAAATCTCATCACGACAGCAGAGGGACGGGAAACAAGATGAGCAGAGCATTTCAGAGAAACTCTGAACAAGGAACCACCAAAGACACAATTGAATGCTCCCGAATCTGAAAATGATCTAGATGTTAATACAGACATTCCACGAAAAGAAGAAATCATCACAGCAATCAAAGGGTTGAAGAATAGAAAAGCTCCTGGCCATGATAACTTAAATGCAGAGCTATTTAAAACGACGTGCACTACGGTATTATTTTATTTCAAGACAGATACATTCTTATTTATGTAAGGCAGTTACGCCGTCAAAAAAAGTTTCGTGTTCCACTATTTTTTTTTTTTTTTTTTTCACTAGTTTATTTCAAAATTAAAACCCAACAAATGAAAAACATGAATGAGAAATTACTGTGAAAACAACAGCAGTATTATTTATGCATGCTTTTAATGAAGAAAACATTAAAACCTGGAACTGAACAATTGTTCAAATAATGACTGAGATGTGAACACTCAAATGGTATTAAATCAAATTTTGTTTTAAAATAAAAATTCAATAATGAAACATTAATTTTGTTTTTGTGGAACACATTTTGAATATTTTGATTCTTTCTATTCATTCGAAGAACATTGCAAAACGTCCTGCACTGATGTAAGACACCAGAAGAGCTTTTAAATCTTATAATAATTAAAATAATTTAGATAAATGTTTAAAGAAAAACTTGACAACTATTTATTTTCTTTACAATTTACTGACCTTTATAAATCTTATGTTCTTACAGTAAAATTTATAATAGATTTGGTTTATTTCAATGTAGTATAGTAAATTTAATTAATTAAACTATTTTGAGCAAGGGGCATAATCCTGTCATTCAAAGTGGGATAATAAATTATATTTATTAAAGGGATATAATTCAAATTGTGTTTTTGTTCTATATCCCTTTGACTGTTATGCGCCCCCTATCGATCTTTGTTTCTCTCCGGCAGTATCGGTACATTTGTGGTACTGATTTTTATTATGTGCTTTCAATTGTCGGACTTTTACTTTCTTTCTTTCCTTTTTTCTTCGTTATTTTTCTGCTAAGTAGCAGATATTTGAGTATTGTCGAATTGCTTGATACCTTCACGCTACCCAGATTTGCTGAGATAATTACTCACAGTCGGCCGGGAGCGGAACAGCTTAGCTAAGATTAGCACAAGATCTCGTTTACGCGGTGGAGACATGACTTTTAAGCGTTTCTTGCCTTGTACTTGTTATGACAAGAGTATTTTCTGATAAAGTAATGATGGTTGCATTTTGAACACGCTGTTTACGAGTTTTCCGATTTATCTATGTTTTACACAAGGGCATCGGACATCTTATTACCATATATTGGAGAGTTGACCTCTGCCTTACGTTCAAAATTATCCGATGTCGGAATATTTTGAAATTATCCCATAACCCGCCTGTTTGAATATGATTGGAGTTTGTTGATAGCTCATAACAAACGAAGGCGTAGGAAGGCAGGGAATATAATCTGACCATTTTCTCAAGCTATTTCGCTTGAGAAATCACTCGCCAAGTTACCAGAACTTGCTGTAGTGAAGAATTAGAATTTAGGCTTCCTTCTTTAATTATCGTACACCTTTTATTGGAGTATTTATCAGGACTTACAATATAGCCCAGGAAATCTCTAACTTTTCAAATAAGGAAACCGGGACTGAGGAAACTGAAGGACCACACACGATATCAGAGAGGGGACTATTAAATTAATGCCACCCCAGACGCGTGTAAGAGGCTGATTCAAGTCTCTTTTATTCATCTGAGCAAAACAGTCTGTGAGCCAGGATTCACGTAAGATGTGATTTAGATATCATATTTCATTACATTGTCACCGTAAGGTTTTGCCCAAGCATTGTTTATGCTTTTGGCAGGGTTAATATGAACACTTAAAGTAAGGTACCGTAGGGTTTGCCCAGGCATTGTAAATATTTGCCAAGGTTGCGTGAGCGTTGAAAACGGCTCACGAGAAAAAAATGTGAGGGAAGATTAAAAATAACAGACAATGGTTCACTAACTTAGCTTGCGCGGTAAAGCGTGAATATTTTTCTAGTGAACAGTAAATAAAGCTGACCAATGGTTTTGGTTGGTAAACAGGTGTAAGAACGAATCAGAAGTAGCGGTAAAAGAAAAAAAACATATCAGCTGACGATGGCCAGAGGTCAGAACAGCTTACGGCTTGCTTAGAGGGCAGTCGTGTTTCCGAAGACGAAGGAAGAAGAAATGCTGTTGTGCAGTTGCCACCAGTGTTAATAAGTTCTGTGGTATTACAGTGTCGTAATATCTGAGATTACACCGATCAAAATATATATATATATAAAATTAGTTGTTTATAAGAATAAAATAACATTGGGATAAAATAGTGAAGTTGCGTGGAGCGTTGTCTCCTACGCCTGTCAATAGAACTTGATTTTATACCTCGTCCTTGAGACACTAACGTGACAGTTTTGAGAAAAACTTAGGCCTAGTTTTCGAGCAAGAGTGTAAGAAGAAAAACGGGGAACGAATAAACGAAGGCATAAAAAGTGAGAGAGCAAATGCTACAATTTGACACGCGTTTGAATTTTTTTTGGCGTCGCGAACCGAGAAACGATAGTACATGCCAATGTCGTAGCATGTTGGAAGGAAAACGATATCGCACGCCCTGCAGACCCCTCTTCGCTCGACACTCAGTTCAATATATATAACCACGCTGTTTGACGCGACACAGACCAAAACACACACACAGTCGTATTTCGGGCTAAAAAGTAGCGCTATTGTAACCTACGGCAAAAGCGTTGTCGCTTTTTTGTGACGTACTACAAAACGGTGTTTCGTTTGAATGAGAACGTTAGACAGACCTATAATACGATTAACGTGGAAAATTTTTTGTAAATACAGTACGAGAGGGGGAGAAAAGGAGCATAGTTGGTAGTGTCTCAATTTCGTTGTTTACATAATTACAATTTTGTACCCAAGCGGGGCATAGAAGGTAGAGAGAAGAAAACTTAGATAATTTTCTTATATAAAGAAGAAAGGACAGTTGACGAATACAATGACATTAATTGTGTATTAGAAGATTAAAGGGATAATGTATTTTACCGTAGGTAGAAAAATATGTTCATTGAAGAAAAGAAGGAGGAAAACGATAATATTGAATATAATAAATATCACACAAAAAATATAACCACTGTGGGACAGATAGCAACAGGATCAATAATTACGTGTCAGAATTATAAACTTTTAGTAAATAGCTGAGATATTGACGAAAACAGATGGACTAACGGACTTGAATCTTTTCTCAGTTTGCCCTCTTGGGGGGTAGAGGGGAAGTTGGTCCAAGGTTTGAAAATTGAGGTCAATTTTAAATAAAAAGACGTTAGAAGCCAAACAGTCCCTGATTGGCTGGAGTCTAGTATACTAACGGAGTTAGTGTTAGTTGCCACTTGAGAAAATTTTTTATTACACTAAAGTTGTTCTACAAGCAAGATAATAGTACTATCTTGACTTTGCTGATCTGCACCAGCATAGCGATCTGGATTTGACCATATTATTGCAATTAAACTTATTAGTGTTAATATTTCACTGATGCGGTAAGAAAGAAAACATTTATATCATCATTGTTATTATTATTATGTATTGTGGCGTGACGTTTTTATTTTCTTTAAGATCAGTATAGTACTGACAATTACAGAAATAGAATTTCTGCAGAAAATGGTGAAGTCCCAGTGTCTGAGAGAACTACTGGTATCACAAATTAGTTACGGCTGTGAATGATCTGATCTCGAAACAATAGTAGAGAGGAGACCGACATAAAGTGCCACCTCCGCTGTGTAACTAACTGTGATATTAAAAAACCAAGGAAACAAATTTTACTTAACACTGATAAAATTGACAAGTCGTTCAAATACAATTTCCTTATTATTTATTTAGTATATACACTATCTACTCTTGTGCTGAAGGGTGAATGTTGAAAAATGGAATTTACTGAATTTGTAAGTTTACATATGATTTACAAATATTTATATTTATATAGATATGTAAATAAATATTACAACAAGTTTTCCAATTATAGGAACAAAAATTATATCAGCTGTGCTGTTAATTAAGGATATAACACTTATCAGCTATGCTGTTATTTTTGTCTCTTGCTATGCTAATTCACTTTCTCATCACTGACAGTTTCTATGCTCACAATGCTGACAGAAATGGTACTAATGTGTACTCATCTCTCTAAGGTCTGTTCTTCTTTGTTTGGTTCACACAACATCGGCTGAGTATCGTTCCTTTAGCCCACCCAAGACTGAGGGGGACCAAAGATGTAGAGTCAGGACAACCTCTATGCTCCTGCGGAGTTCCAGGCAGCTGGATTGACGACCCACGATCTCAGTTTTGATGACACGAATAAAACCTGTAACAAGGAAAAAATAGGGGCTAATTTCTGTCCTCAAGCCCACCTATTTCTATTGTATATGATATGAGCGTGTCTCAGTGTCTGCATGTAGGATGAATGACAACATGGCTCAGTATGATTTAGCAATAGCGAGACAAGACAGGTGTCTACTTGCAAAACATTCTTTCTGATAAACTAATACATGGATATCATTCAATAATATAAATTCAATGCATGAATACATTCAATAATATAAATTCAATACATGAATACATTCAATACATGAATACATCCCATAATATAAGTTCAATACATGAATACATCCAATAATATGTACACCTAGGTGTGATACAACAATGTCCTTCCCCCTATAATATACCAGGCTCTCTCTGACAAGTGCTATAATATATCCTAACAATAACGTTATGTTCTTATGATAGGAGTATGTGAGACGAGGACTGTTTGGTGATATATCAGGTGGGAGTTATAGGAGACAATAGATTAGAGTTAGATGAGACAAGAGATTGAGTCCTAACAAGGACTGTTTTGGTTATATTTCAGTTTGTTTTATCTGAGATAATAGACTGAAGTTATAGGAGACAATAGATTGAGTCCTAACAAGGACTGTTTTGGTTATATTGCAGTTGGTCTGAGATAACAGATTGAAGTATAGGAGACAATAGGTTGAGTCCTAACAAGGACTGTTTTGGTTATATGGCAGTTGGTCTTATCGGAGATAATAGACTGAAGTCATGTGAGACAATAGATTGAGTTATAGGAGACAATAGTTTGAGGTGTGAGTCCTATTAGTCTTTGTCTATTCAATCATAATAGGAAATACCATCATTATACTTAATTTCCCCAAGATACAATCAGTAACCTGATAGGTAGTATAAATGACACACAACAAATACCAACATTATAGACCTGCTGAAAGCCTATTTTCCTAAAGGTTATCGTAAATATATTTACCCTCTAAGATTCAAACAGGCCAGTTTTTGACGTTGGTTCCTGGCGGAGCAAGCTGATTGGTTTCCTGCAGTTTAGTACAGCCTAATTTTATTCAGTTTTCCTACGCCATATTGCGTGAACAAGATGGCCATTAATTTATTCTGTCTCAGAGACTGGTGAACGTTGCTCGTTGATTGGTTGAAGCAAATCTGTATCTCGACATAGTGATTAACAAAGTAGTGGGTTACACTCGTTTCACGACATGTATGCATTATTGAATATGTATGAAAATCTTATGTGGGTAAAGTTTATCTAGAGAGAAGCCAACATCAAACTTTGTGTTGTCTCACAAAGTTGTTAAGAAAGATATTATCATTTTGTAGAAAAGCCAGACAGGCTTTCTGACACTTTGGGAGAAAAGAAAATTAAATATTAATGGGAAATTTATGTAAAGTATTGGGATGTAAGACCAGCAAACCATTGGCCGTCTTCTTCAGCAAGTCACTATGTTTGTACATGACTTGATATGATTAAATTAAAATGTTTCCTATGTCCAGGAAAGTGTCAAACTGAAGTTTGAAGTTATTTGACCATGAATGGGGTATAAAACCAAATAAGAACGTTAACTAATTGTTTAGTTACCATGCTGATTCTGAATATGATTGAAAATGTTTAAGAGTTAGGGAAAGAGAGAGTTATATGAGAGGTTGAGTAGGACGCATTTCTATCGTTTCAGGGTTCCATCTCTGACTCAAAGTGAGCCCAGGTCAACCTATACCTGTATATACTTCTGCATCTAAAGAATTGAAGCAGTATCGTCTGTGTGCCTCCGTGTTATATTTCAAGAGCAGAAACCTGACTTGGCGGTGGAAGCTGGTGATGTGAACAAAATTCATCTTGTATACCAGCACACTCTAAGATAAGGACTTGTCTCCGGGCACTTGATATATTGTAGTAATATCTGTGAAACAAACGCTAATTTCCATAGAATTGTACTCCCAAATGCTAGTAAATAAAACAGCCCGTGTATTAGTGACCGACAGCTTCTTCTAGGCCAGTCGGGAATCCAATGTATGCTGTAGAAATGCTAGTTAATTATCTCGCTAGCAAAGCCACTAGATTTTATTACCGCTTGCTTGAAACTAACGTCACAGTTCAAGCCTAGCCTTCAAAGCAACAGAGTACGAATAAAAACGTGTAAAAGAATAAAGGACGCATAAAAGTGAGAGAGAGAAAATGCTACCCTTCGACAAGCGTTTGGTTCTACTTGGTGTCACGCGCCGAGCAGACGATAGTGCTTGGCAAGATAGTAGCTTAGTTTCAAAATACGATAGAAAACCCCCTTTTTTTATCGACACGCGTTCTTAGCATATTACCACAATGATCGGATGCGAGACAGTCAAAACACGCACACACACGTATCTCTAGCGTAAAAGTAGTTCTAAAGTAGTAGACAGACAGCATTTTGACGCTTTTTGTGACGTATTACTACAAGCGTTGTCTCGTAATGAATGAGAGCGATAGTTCAAAATAAAAGAAAAAAATTAAGGTTAACGTGAGATTTTTTGAATATGCAGTACTGAATGGGGGAGGGGAGCCGCGCTGGTGTAATGGCTACAGAGTTGTACTGGCGACCAGGTGTTCATGGTTCAAACCCGGCCGTCGGCGTTTGAAGAAATGTTTACGACCGGAAATTTGACTGAATAATCTGAACGGCTCCTGCACATAAATCCCATGTGGATGGGAAGGAGCGAAGCTCTAGACCGGGTTGGAAGGAAAGTCCACTGACCCCCCAGCCTCGCAATGACATGTCATTGGGCCGAAAGAGCTGGAAAAGCTCGAGTGCCGCTGGTTATAGAAAAAAAAACTGAATGGGGGAAATGAGACGGAGGGTCACTAGTTCATGTTTACATATTTGAATAGGAGAGATAGGAAATAGTTTTTTTTTAAGCATTGCAGAAATAAAAATGCTAGGCATTAGAAATAAATACAAGAAAAAATTAATGTAATGACGGTGTGATAGATATCCATAGGATCAATAAGTATGTATCAGAATTTAAAACTATTAAGAAATAAAGAAGTTGGACAGAAGATAGAGAGACGAACGGACTTGAAAATCTTTCTCAGTTTGCCCGTAGTGGGGGTAGAGGGGAAGGAGTCCTAGATTTGAATATTTAAGGTCAATTTTGAAAAAGAACGCTAGAGGCCAAACAGTCCCTGATTGGCTGTGGTGTAATATACGAAAGGTTGCATAAAACCAATTAATAGTAGTATTAGGTGCCACTTGTTATAAAGATTTTGATCACCAACAGTGTGTTTAAGACAAGAAAGGAGTACATTCTTGTTTGCTATTCTGCACTAGCAGCGATCTGGACTGTTACCATATATCGCAATATTCAACTGTTTAGTGATTATAATTCTTTGATGCGGGTTTCTTCTACGATTCAAAGTGAGCCCAGGTGATCAAATACCTGACCATAAGTTCTGCTGTGAGGCCATATCTACTGAGTGCCTGCACATATCTATCTTACAAGAAGCAGAACCGTGTCTTGGCAGCGGAAGCAGACATTGTATACTTCAGTCAGCCTGTTACCAGAAATCCCAGATAAGCAATCGTGTCTGGGGTATTTGATATCGCAAACAATCAAACTCTCAATTTCCCATAATATATTGTGTCAGACAGTGATGAATCTAAACGTTCGAATAACCTGTACCCTTTTCTAGGAGCAAGGAACACTTGACACTTTTCTAACTGGACTTATATAAATAATTGTGGGAAAACACAGACTCAATTATATTTGTGAATTAATTGCTGTAAATATTTGCATTATCATTTTGAGTTGATTATTCCTGTGTCTAAAAGAATAACAAAGATGCAGAAAAATAAATTGTAAAAAAATATGTTAAATTGAAAACCTAACCAGTGACTTGTTTAATCATTGTTTATAGTAATAGGGGTAGTTGTTGTCCTGTTTCTACACTTCATCACATTGCATATACCCAAGACACCTGCTAGACAACACACAAACACCATTACACTTCAGTAGGGGAAGATATATAATCGGGTGAGGTCATTGGTGGAAGCTGACAGGTTCCCTGAAAACTTATCTGAATTTAATAAACCTCAGGGGCTTGCATAGCTGTCCTCACACCAGATAGAATTAAAATTAATAATATTTATAGAATAACACCAACCCACCACATATATCAAACTGAACCACTCTCATTTCCCGAATGTGTAATTTATATTTCAGAAAGTGATGAACACAGACGTTCTTTCAATCATTACCCATTCATAAGAGCAAGAATTAATTGACACTTTTTCATAGAGACATATATAAAGATAGTTGTGAATACTAACAGATCGAGTTATAGTTTGAACTACTTTATGTAAATATTTTGAATTATCATTTTGAGTTTTCAATATTCCTGTATACACAAAATCGTGATACAGGAACAATAAATTGTACAAAAAAATTTCACAATTAAAACTTAACACTGGGTGTTGTTAATTACTTTTCATAGAGTTCTTAGGTGTATTTGTTGTCATTTTATTACAGTACATTTTACATTACTCTAGACACTAGCCAGATAACAAACATACACCATTACAATACTTAGGATAAAATACGTCGCAGGTTGAGGTCGTAGGGTGGTAGCAGAAAGGTTCCCTGAGAACACACCTCTATTATCTAATAGACTCAGGGGCCTTCACAGCTTGACCTCACATCTGCATAAAATTCATACTTAACAATTTAACATCAAAACCCACCACATACAGATAGTTTTAGAAGTTATACAGAAAATGCCCAAGCTGTATAGACAACGTAGAAGTTTAAAAGAAGTTTGTGGTTAGAGAGAAGTGACATTAGTTCTAGGAAGTTCAGAGGACGTGATAGTGACTAGGGTCTAGTCAGTAACAATATGATTTAACTAAGAAATGTCACATAGATAGAGTAGAAGATGATTAAGAGAGCTTTAGTAGTGACTGTAGTGAGTGAATTTTCAGGAGAGATTCAGGGAATCGCCTGTAAGTATTGGTTTTTGAAACATTATTCATATTGATGAAAATTTTACAGGAGAAGTAAAATAGAAATCCCAGGTCGACATGCCATATGAGCAATGAGAACTTTATTGACCAAGCAGCCCAAAGAAGAAATTGAATTAAATATTGGAGGTCAAGCTTGGTACTGTCATCTATTAAATGGGTGATATGAATGAAACTAAAGAAGAAAACCATATTTTTATCAGAGAGAGAGAGAGAGAGAGAGAGAGAGAGAGAGAGTTCACAGTGTGTGAACCAATGAGTTGTATACAGAATTAAGTACGACAAGTAAGCGACTGGGAGAGTCGACTTCTTTAAGAACTACATGAATGCTCTCACATGTAAGTATGGAATATATAAGGTTTACTTCATGCATTGGAAATATAGGATGCTTTTCAGAAGCGGATACAGGCAGGTCTGACCAAGTTTGTACAGGAAGAATATAAGTACAAAAAATATGAATTGCATAATGCCGATCAGGAGTATTGAGGTATGCTGAGCAAACTGAAACGGAGTTTAAAGAGGTTAAATAAGTACATGGAGTTGATAGAAGAACAAAGAGAGATTAAGAGTCTATAGACATATGAGATAAAGAAGGTATACATGGAGCAACTCTGCTACGACTGTAGGAGTGCTCTATGAAGAAGTATCTACATCATTAAAATATATTACATGTAAATAAATATGTTTTTGCAAGAAAAAAAAACAAATGCTTGAGTCTATCATTAGAGGTTGTTGTTGTATGCCAGACTATTAGTCCTTATACAAATCTACTATACGATCAGTCACTCTATAACAACGGAGAAGGGAACGAACGAGTCAAGGGTTGAATGAAGGAAGAAAAGTAATTCATCCAAGAATTACCAACTCTGGCGGAGACGGCCAGTACTCATACACTATTACCTTAACTTGGAAGATATACAAAAGATAGAGTACCCAGGACGGTTACAACATATCATATATATGTATATATTACTATGTGAATTTTAATATGTGAAACTTGCTAGTGGATGTCCCAGTCATTTGAGGCTGGCAACCTTGGCGTATGGAACGATGATTGATGAACCAACACTGCACGTGCTGGTGATTGCTTTATTGATAGTTTCGTAAATAGAACTAACAGCATAAAGTAGTTCCAGGTTCCGTAAGGAGCAGGGAAGGAAAGATGAAAGAAATGATGTACATTCTAAGTATAATACTTACATATTCAAAGCAGTGTAAATGTCCCTATAAACATAGTCACTTTAAAATTAATGTAAGTTTTCAAGTTTTAAACCAGTGTAAATGTCTATGTGAAAATATTCATTTTAAAGTTAGTGGAAGTTTCAAACTTTTCAATCAGTGTAAAAATAAATGAAAACATATTCAATTTATATTGTGAACACTTTTCACTCAGTGGAGATGTATATGTAAACAGACTCTATCTGTATTATTAACCTTTTCAATTAAATATAAAGTAACTATGAAAGCTATTCTATTTAAATGTAAAGAAAGTTTTATCCCGAGGGATTAAAGTTAATTCTCATCCAGGGTGAAGTCTGAGTAATTGGGATGTTGGTATGGGAAGATAGGAACCCATAACTATGGGGTGGAAAACGCCATACTCAGAAGCACGTTTCGTTCTATTCTTTAACCATAGTAAATGGTGGTATCAGCAGAAAGTACTATCTCTGGAACTAGAAGGGAACAGTGGCCTAAGCTTTAAGACGAAGGACCCACTTGGTAGACTCTCCTTGACATTTCTGGGAAAAGAGCTACACCCGACAACCTTGACCTGAGACGAGCGTGAGAAGAGTGGAAAGAACCAACCAATAAGAAAGAGCAGAACCGTCATTGGCAGCTAAGTTCATTAGTGCGCATGTCCAAATATAAAAGACCCTTAGGTCCTCCCACTGTTGTTGTTGTTGTTGTTGTTGTGGTTGTTGTGGTTGTTGTTGTTGTTGTTGTTGTTGTTGTTGTTTTGAAGACGTGATGGGTGGAGAGCGGGCACTTAACAGCTGACCGTTATTGCCTCTTCTCGTTCTATCTTGGTCTACCCAGTTCAACCTGAAAATTGGTTATAATTGGGGTATTTAGTGTCATTTTATTTACTAATTTTGTATTCAATTTAAATTAACTCCGACTTTTTTAAAAAATAGGTGTTAGCTACTTTTCTTAGTAGCACACCCCTTTCAACCGTCTACCATATACATGGAGTTTTTGGTTATATTAGTATTATTAGGACGTGTTTCATTTATTGTAATATGCTTTTGTTAGTATTTAACTTACACTATTTTATCTCTAGTAGGGTTTGTTTGTTTGTTTGTTTGGTTTTTTTTTAAATTTTGTAGTTATAGACTAGTTCAATGTCGTGTTATTACCCAAGTATGATATTGTCTAAACTGATATGTTTTTATGTTTTACTGGAGGGTTTTTGGTCAATCTGTATTTATCTGGGGGGAGTCTTTCACCAATGTAGACTACTGGCTTGCATCCTTGTTTATTTATGTTTTATATGTTAGCTTTTGTTTTTGTAATAAAGTGTTTTATTAACTTTTGTATTTCTGATGGGGTCTTAGTGCCTATGAGATTTTCTACACTCATTTCTACCTTGTGGTTACTACAGTAAGTCTTAATGTTTTGCCTCTGCTGGTCATATTTTTTGCAGTCCACCAGAAAGTGTCTAATTGTGTTTGGTTCTTGACACTCTTCACATGTGGGTTCTTCTATCAAGAAATATCCAGAGCTCCAAGCTTGAGCCTCAGCAATTTTTTATTAATTGGTATTTTTAGTTCATCTTTTATCTGACATCTGAAAGGAGGCCCAG
>JAMPIV010003753.1:57500-83270 GCA_024509875.1 Oreohelix idahoensis
TAAGTTTATTTTTCTGTAAAGTGTATGTTAGAAAAATAAAACATGAGAGGACCGAAACACATCGGGTTAATTAATGAGATCTTTGCTGATGTTGGTAGTGGGGCACAGCTTAATTTTGTTAAATTTGACCTAAATTCTAATATAAGGCTGCTTGCTTGAAACTGGTCCGATGTATTATCAATTGTAATGTCATGTCCTAGGTATCTGTAGGAACGCCCTCGATCAGAAGAGGGGATTTCATGACCTTGGATATTAATGTCCGCCTTACAAGTTTTGACCCAATTGTTTCCGCTTCGCTGACCGCTGAACACTGCACACTTTTGTGGCTTAACCTCCATCCCGCTGGTCTCCATAAATGCTGTTGTCTTCTGTGCCATTGATTGTAGGTCGTGTATGTTGGTGGCAAAGAGACTTACGTCATCCACATACCCTTGAATGGGATTCGGCACGTGATGTATTTGATAACCTTGCTCAATCCACCGGAGCCATTTATCGATGCCTTGCTCAAATACAATAACACTCCATGGGCACCCCTGAATAATACCTTTCTTACGCTCAATCCGGTCTGTGATAGTACTAGCGTTTTTAACTTGATAGGAGGAGCCACTGTATATATCTTTGGTGATGTTGACAAAGACGTCAGGGTAGCCTGATTCGCTTAGCTCCCTTATCATAAATTCGTGGTCAATGCTGCCAAATGCATCTTTGATATCAACAAAGCACAGATAGGCCTTTCCTGATGAATGTAGAAAGTCACTAACAGCTGTTTTTAGGGTGAAGACATGTTCTTGAAGACCATTTCTTGGCAATGATCCTTTTTGCCGAGGTGACAGTCGCTGGGTGTCAACAATCCACTGCATGTGTCGAGATTGAATTAATTTCATAAACAACTTGTATGATGATAGCAGTAGAGAGATGGGTCGCCAGTCTTCGATGGTGCTTAAATTTCCATTTTTAGGCACAAGGGTAATTACACCGTGCTTCCAGTCTGGTGGCACCCGTTGGTTAAAAAGGCATGTGTTAAAAATAACCGTTAGGATTGGAGCGAGCTTGTGTGCCTGCTGCTTGATGGTATCATACGTCACACCGTCAGCCCCAGGTGATTTCCTACTAGGCAGTTTTTTTTATACACGACATTACTTCGCCTACGGTAAATGGGTCAGTGGCCGGGGCGTGCTTTGGCTCTTGGATGACGATTTCTGCTTTCCATGGGGGGTCGCTTGCAAGTGTATTAAGTCTGCGCTGGCTGCGTTCCTTAAAATGTGTTTCTATGTCTTGTATGTCTATGTTACAGGTGGTGGTCGACAACTTGTTGTTGTGTTTTATAACATTGATGGCTTTACTCTGATCTGTTTCTAACAAGTAAAGTAGTTCCTCTCGTGTCACGCTTCCCGCATTTTGTGTGTTACCATTTTCTTTGTTTCGTTTTAAACTTGGGCAGATGTTATGCCTAATAAAAAATAGGGCCGCTTCAATAAAGTCATTCAATTGTTGTGTGTCATTCACTTCTTCAGTACTGGTTGTTGGTTCCGGCGTAGTAACAGGAAACTTCAGCAAAATACGCTTGATAAACTTAAGAAACTCAATGCTGAAGGGTTGACCGTCAGGCCGTGTTGATTTGAACTTATTCTCGCTGTCGTAAAATAAACTACACAGTGTTGAAATAATTCGTACCCACCACAACGGATTTGAATGTTCATAAAATGGCTTTACTTTAATAGGCCGCGTTGATATGGCCTTTCTAAAACTGGCTTCAGCAATTACAAAATCCTGCCATGTGTACTCGTTGGTACTAAACGTGTTCCAATAGTCGATGTCATACATACATACATACATACATACATACATACATACATACATACATACATACATACATACATACATACATACATACATACATACATACACACACACACACACACACACACACACACACACACACACACACACACACACACACACACACACACACACACACACACACACACACACACACACACACACACACACACACATATACATACATACATACATACATACATACATATATATATATGGACCAGTTGCAGTCAAACAGAAAAGATATAACATCACGATACTTAAGGACCCCCTCACCAGAAAAGCGTTTGTGGTCGACGTAAAGAGACGATATCAGATTACCAAAAGCCAGGAAAGACCAGAGACCGAAGATGTCTACCAGAAATTCAACACCATCTCAACAATATACAAAGAAAGCAGCAAGTCATGCTTGGGTTTCCAGGAAAGAAAGAGCCAAGACTGGATAACACCAGAAACGTTAAACACCATAGCGAAGAGAAAGGAAATGAAAAGAAAGAAAGCAGAAGCTAAGTCTCCCAGGTTAAAGGCAATATATAGTGAACAGTACAGTCAGCTGGACAAGGAAGTAAAACGTCAAACTCGTGCTAACAAAAGGACATTTCTGGATGACCTTGCAAGACAGGCAGAAGAGGCAGCACTGAGAAATGAACAAAGCACAGTTTATAAAATAACTAAAGCTATCAGTGGAAAATGAGGTGCAAACAACATAACGTTAGTAAGAGACAAGCAAGGAAATCTCATCACCACAGCACAGGGGCAGGAAACAAGATGGGCAGAGCACTTCAGAGAAACACTGAATAAGGAACCACCAGAGACTCAGCTGAATGTTCCTGAGGCTGAAAGTGACTTAGATGTAAATACAGACATTCCACGAAAAGAAGAAATCATCACAGCTATCAAAGGGCTAAAAAATGGAAAAGCGCCTGGTCACGACAATCTAAATGCTGAGCTATTCAAGACAGACCCTGAACTAGCAGCAGAACTATTAGAACCACTATTTGCACAAGTCTGGGAAACTGAGACAACACCAACAGAGTGGAGTAAAGGAATAAATGTCAAATTGGCCAAGAAGGGCGACCTTGCAGACTGCAACAACTGGAGAGGAATTACCCTCCTCTCAGTTCCCAGCAAAATACTAGGCAGGATAATCATCCAGAGAATTTCAAAAGCAGTTGACCATAAACTGAGGAAAGAACAAGCGGGCTTCAGAAAGAACAGAAGATGTGCAGATCATATATTTACCCTCAGGAACATTATAGAGCAGTGCTCAGAATGGCAGAGACAGCTGTACATTAACTTTGTTGATTTTGAAAAGGCTTTCGACAGCATTCACAGGGACAGCCTATGGAAAATTCTGAGGGCTTATGGAATTTCCAGCCGCATTGTTTCCATCATAAAAAGCCTCTATACTAACTTTACGTGCAGTGTTGGATCGAGTAATGTAACTTTCGAAGTGAAAACAGGAGTACGACAGGGATGCCCTTTGTCAACAACATTATTTTTGACAGTCATAGATTGGGTGATGCCCTAGACAACAGAGGACAGTCCAAGAGGAATAAGATGGACTACATTTTCTACATTGAAAGATCTGGAATATGCAGATGACATCGCATTGCTAGCACATTCACATCAACACATCCAGGAAAAAACGGATAGACTTGATAAGTATAGCCAGCAGGTGGGCTTGAACATCAACCTAAAGAAGACAGAGGTCATGGCGCTCAGTGTGAGCAACCCTGAGCCCATATCAGTAAGGAATCAGAACTGGAACAGACATATGCCTTCACATACCTAGGATGCATAGTAACACCAGACGGTGGAGCAAGCAAAGACATCAACAACAGAATGAACAAAGCAAGAACAACCTTTTTTAGCCTAAACAACATCTGGAAGTCCTCTCAGTACAGCACAAGCACAAAATTAGGATTATATCAGGGCTGTGTGCTTTCTGTGCTTCTCTATGGTGCAGAGAGCTGGAGAGTTACGGAGAAGAAAATGTCGAAATTGTCCTCTTTTCACACAACATGTCTGAGGAAAATTCTCCGAATCTTTTGGCCAAACACCATCAGCAACCAAGAACTACTTATTCGGAGTAACCAGGAAGACATGCACATCATCATAGCTGGCAGACGCTGGAGTTGGGTTGGCCACGTCCTCAGAAGGAACCCTGATACCATCACAAGAACAGCTATGCTATGGACCCCCGAGGGAAAGCGAAAGAGAGGCCGACCAAAAACAACTTGGCGGAGAACTGTGGAAGCTGAGATGCAAAAAATGAACCACAGTTGGGGCACTGTACGAAGGATGGCCGCCGACCGAGCAAAGTGGAATCAATTTGTTGCTGCCCTACAAGACGCCACCAGGCGTGATGGCCGCTGACTGCTTTGACGGTTGGCGGTTATGGATCAAAGAGAAAAAAAGAGACAATTACAATTATGCTTATACGTTAATTAAATAAACACACACACACACACACACAAAAAATCAAGAAAAAACTCTGAACAAGAATAATAAAGTGGAGGGGTGTAAAGGTCTGGTGGTTCCAGTTATAGAACTGACTTTAACAGATATTTAATTGACTTTCATCTGTTAAAAGTCATATGCATTGTAAGAACAGCTTCAGACCTTCACATTCCTAGCCACTATATATTAATATTTGTTCGTGATAAATATTGTTTGACTATATTATGCAGTTCCCTAGGTCTGTCTTTTCTCAACACCTCTTCTATATTTATAGGTAAGTTGGATGCTTGCAAATATTCTAATATTGGTATTCTCATTTGTTCATACCTCTTACATTTTAACAAGAAATGTTCTATATTATTGTCTTGAAGACATCCTGCACAGTAAGGTTCTTCTATTCTGAAATAGCCCTTTCCCAACTGTAGTCTGAGAAGTTTCTTATTACTGGGAATTTTTAATTCCCTAGATATCTGACATTTTCTTGTTGGAGCCTTAAACATCTTATATGCATGTCTTCCTTTCAGATTTTTATCCCACTCTGCTTTTCATTCATCTGTTATTAAATCTTTAATTAAGCTCTTAATCTCTGATTTACTCGTCCCTACATTTATTAGATTTTTATCAGATCTACCTTTCTTGACCTCTTTATCTGCCTTTTCATTTCCTTCTATGCCAACATGTGAAGGTATCCAAGCAATTAAGACTGAACATCCTCTGGAATATAAGTATGTAGTAGCCAGAAATATCTCCTCTGCTATATCAGGTCTACTACATTCTCGTAAGTTTCTAAGTGCTTTAACAGTTGAAAGAGAGTCAGTTAAAACTGTTATTTTTTTTTTGGGAGGGTTATGTGAGAATATTTCTAGTGCTTTTAGTATTGCCACCATCTCTGCAGTGAAAATGGATGTATTTTCCGTGATGCTATATTCTTTTGCCATTTTCCATATTGGAATTTAAATTCCTATCCCCAATTTGCCATCCTCTCCCTTGGATCCATCTGCGTACACAGTAATGCTGTCCTTTGATATTTGTTGTATATATTTATAGGCAGTGTTCTTAATAGTTTCTATATTATTTGTTTTTCTAAGTATTCCTGCTATGTGGTAGTCCGTGTCTGGTTTCTTGATCTCCTAGGGTGGAATCACTGGCTTGTATTCAACACTGTTATTAATTGATGTAATTAATGTACCTAGATGGACAATTTCCTCCATACACTTCCATCCTGTAGGGTATCTAGTGGTATTCATTGGATTGGCCTGAGTTGTTAGTTGGCATCTGGTAAAAGCTGTACGTGCTGGGTGAGACTTATCTAACATAACTCTGTTCATGTAATTTAGTCTTAACTCCTTTCTCCGTAATTCTAAAGGTAGAATTCCTAAAGCCACCTCTATAGTTAGAACATAACGGAGAGATCTATATAAGCAGAACATGAAGCAAGTTATAACTTGAGATTGTTATTTAAAAACAAAATGTTAGAAAGCATAAATATTGATTGCGAAGACAAGCGAATAATAAAATGTTTTTTTGGCCATGAAAAAAATTCAAAGCCAATCCATAAAAAAAATAATATACCACGTGACGTCTGCTCTTCTGTTAGCAAGACTTCCGTTTTGCCGAAACTGCCGTGATTCCATACGAAAGTAACTACAAGGAAGAAAGAAACTGTTATTATTTATAAATATATTTATCAACATATTTGAGTAACACAACTGATGGCCGATGGGAAGGACGGCGAACTGGAGGCTGCCATTTTGGTCTATTTTTGGCAAGTGGCTATGATTACGAATAGGCCTAAGGCCTAATGTATATAATTGAGGCGTTAATACGTCTATGTACGGCATGATAGTACTATAGTGAAAGCGAGGTATTTGGCTGGTACAATTTGTTATGGCATTGTGGATGGTGGGGTTCAAGTACTGGTGCAGAGCAAGCGGTGGGGGGGGGGGTAAGTCTGTGTCTGTATGTTCGTTTCTTGACGGTATTTTAAAAGTTAAAGTGGTGAGAAGATACCAGTTAGGGTTTTAAGGGGTGGGTATACTAGTAGAGAGGTGTTGTTGGGTTTAGATCTATGTCTGCATTTTTGTCTCTGTGTGGTGTGTTTGCATGTAACATACATTTTGTGAGCATGATTTATTTTGAAATGTTAGGTGTGAGGTCATAATTGTAACCTATAAGAAGTTGAAAGGATGTTTTTTTGTAGATTCTAGTTGGAGTTTGTTTAGTTTAATAGTGGGCGTTTTACAGTGTGTCAAAGCGATATGGTTACTTGTCCATATAAATAGCGTTCGGGAAAAATGGTGGACCTTGTTCCATTATTCTTACCAGCTCCCCAACTGACATACGGCAAAAGAACAGTCGGGTGACGACAACTGGGGTTCAAAGATGTGTAAAAGAGAGACATAAAGGAACTGAACATAAATCCAGGAACATGGGAGGATGAAGTGGGTTTAATGATGCTCAGTGTGCCATCTTTGTTGGTATCATCCCAGTAAGTTGCCAGCATCTTTAAGGGTAGATCTAGGATATCTAGACCCCTTTTTACAGCATCTCTGAATTCTTTTATAAGGCCACATCAAACAGATGGCCCACTGTGCTTCATATCAAACAGATGAAGCTGCCAATCTCCCCAAATCGCGATGCTTCCTAAACTGCCACCTCAAATAAGACGAAAAGAAGGTCTAACAACAAGCAAAGAGAAATAAACATACTGAACGGAATACCAGAAAAATAAGCAGCTAAGGTCTATCACCTGAGGCGCACATTCCCATAGTTATGATTGAAGGGGCAGGTACTTTGACTGCTGTAACTACAATTGCTATTTGAGGAACATACAAGTCTTCTTCAAGTACCATGCTCACTGATGTAGACAATCATGTCTCTCTACAAATTCTTTTCTCCAGCTCTCTTTATCATTACTCTTGCTGGCTTCATTCCATGTCACCATTTTAGTATCCAGTAACATTTCTTTGTGTTGTCATCTTTTTTTTTTCTGCAGTCTTTCATGTCGCAATATTTTCCTGATTTCACCTTGTCATGATGTTTCCGTAGCAGGTGGATTGGATTGAAATTGGGCAACATGGTCATTGCGGCCATCTCTGCCCAAATGTCTGTCTATCTGAAGAACAATTGTGTCATCCACATCACACAGCCTTAAATAAGATTTTAGAGGCACAGTATCCCTTATTACTGTATCTCTAAATTGTTATCTAAGCTATATGGATGAGGCAGACTTAATTATACGCCACATCAATAGAGCTACAGGCTTTCATGGATGGGTGCTTGCGTAGAATAGAGGGATTAAAATGGTATGACAAGGTTACCAATGTAGAACTGAGGACAGGAACTAGACAAGTGCCAGTGGAACAGGAGATAAGAGGAAGATGGCGGCAATGGACAGGACACACTGAGGAAACCTGTTGATAGCATTACAGGGCAGTTCTTGTTCTGGAACCCCCAGGGCAAGAGAGGCAGAGGAAGACCAAGAAGCACATGGAGAAGAGAGTTGGAAACAGAGGTGAAAATGATGAGGAGAACATGGAAAGAACTTGAGATGATGGCACGGGACAGGAGGACTTGGCATGTGTTTGTTGAAGGCCTTTGGGAGTGGAGGGTTATGAATGAATGAATCAATAGATATTTGGGTGAGGTAGGCTAGATTTTCCATTAGCAAGGTTGTTTTTGTCTTCAGATATCACTTCTTATACATCATTAAAATTACCATGCTAGTCATGAAAGTGGACCAATATTTCCTTCACAATTAAAAAAAGTAACAATGACCGACAAACAATCAGACCGAATATTGCACTAAACTTTGCACTTTACTGTTAATGTTATCTTATTGTCAATTCTGTATTTATTGTAATGTTAATAGATTGAAAGACTACTGAAGTTTGTTATTGCTTATACTGTTTTCAGAAATGGTGAAAGTAGCAATAGTGGTAATCATGCCTTAGACAATATGAGTCCATAGTCAGCATGTCATTCTTCTCTCACTCTCTCTTTCCTGGTCAGGAGACTGTTGCATTATTTTTGTTGGGTATAATAATGGTTGCAACTTGAAGAACTGATGGTAAGAAATTCATATGAGCAAATCGTGCTGTATCAAACGAATGGTATGGGTGATTTCAAACATGATGAATATTCAGTAGATTCAAACTCCTGGGTTTTTTGGGTCCAACAATTATATGACATATTTATTCATTCAGACAAGTCCTCATTTCAATTTTCATGACATCTTATTAATACATGTAGAATAATGCATCTCCATCTGTTTTCTTCGTATCATCACATACTCTGGCCTATATACTTAAAAGTAACACCCAAGTAGAGACAACCAAAGTATGGATGTTAAAATTAGATTTGATAGCTCCTGGAAAAATAGGCTTCTCTTACAAAATACTCTTGAACTAATATACTTGCGCTCAACATCAACAAAATACTTGCGGCGACCTTTATCCAACTAAGCCACGCAAGAATACTATCATAAACTACAATTCGCATAAGAGCAAAGTAGATCACGTCTTCACTCAACGGATTCAAAATACTAAAGGCCAAGATCAACTGTTTTACTCAATTAGCGTGGCACCTCACTACGTCACATTCCTTAGATACTCAACTCACTATCGCGTTCATTAATAATGCGTGCAAAACATATAATGCTGACTGCAGATATAAATGTTACCACATATATTAAACTGATAACAAATCTAAGTGATGCCAACATGTAAAACCACATAATAATATTCTGTTAACAAGGAAGTTGAGGGGAACTGCGGTAAAATGTGGAGTACAAAATGGATGGGTTTGAAAAAAAATCTAAAAAAGGTGATTCGTCTTACGAGGACAAAAGACAAAGAAAATAGTCTACGTTATGGCCACAAGGCCTTTGTCAGGAAAGGAAAGAAAGTGAAGGCTAGATAGGACACATAAGAACTAAAATAAATATAAAAATAAACCTAGGTACTTCCCTGAAGCACCCATGTGTTACCGGGGCCCGAAAGGGGAGCAAAGAATAGTAACACTGTCCCCTACCAAGCATGTCATAAAAAGCGACTAAGGAGGGTTGGGCATGGGGCCGGTTACACCATCCTGTAAAAAAATTTAAACCACAAAAAACTTCAACAAATATGGACAAGTCAAATAAAGAAAATAAAACACAGCCATCCAAGACAGCGGAAGGTCCTCTCGCGGGGAGGCGTATGATGCAACACAGAGAAAGCCGAAAGGAGTCTGTGTTGCTGACTAACCTTCTTTCTTCTAGGAGAACTTCCAGATTTGGCACCTGGAATGTTTGGACATTAAACGAACAAGGGAAAGTGGCGCAAGTAGCAGCAGAAATGAGGGAATACAAAATCGAGGTTCTGGGAATGTGTGAAACAAAGTGGAAGGGGGTAGACAGGAAGAAACTCATCACAGGTGAATTGGTGCTGTCCTCAGGACATGAAGACGAAAGTTCACACCACAGTGAAGGGGTAGCTGTTATGTTATCTAAAGAAGCACAGAAAGCACTAATTGAATGGGAAGCTGTTGGACCCAGAATAATAACAGCTTCTTTCAAAACAGCTAAAAAGAAAATTCATGTAAATGTCATCCAATGTTATGCACCAACTAATGACAAAGAAGAGTCTGTGAAAGAAGCATTTTATACTAAACTACAGGAAATTATGGATAAAGTAAAAAGAAGAGACATCACAATTTTGATGGATGACATGAATGCAAAGATAGGTACAGTCAACACTGGATTTGAAGAAGTCATGGGAAAACATGGGCTAGGAGTAATGAATGAAAATGGAGAGCTATTCGCAAACTTCTGTGCTTCATATCAACTGGCTATAGGAGGAAGCATGTTTCCACATAAGAGAATACACAAGGCAACATGGATATCACCAGACCATAGATCAGAAAATCAGATTGATCATATATGCATAAACAAGAAGTTTAGATCATCATTGCAGGATGTAAAGGTATATAGAGGAGCAGATGTGGCATCAGATCACCATCTTCTGATAGCCAAAGTAAAAATGAAACTCAAGAGATATGCAACAATGCAAAATTATAGACAACAGTTTAATGTAGGACAGCTAAGAAATCAAGAAACAAGAGAGAAATTTGCGGTCACAGTATCCAACAAATTCCAAGTGCTCCAACAGCTGGAAGATGTAGAGAATACAGAAGACTATTGGCAGCAGGTCAAAACAGTATGGAAGGAGACATGTGAAGAAATACTGGGGAAAAGGGAAAGACAACAAAAAGCATGGATAACAACAGAAACCATCAATAAGATAAAAGACAGAAAAAATAAGAAAGCAGAGTTAAACACAAGCAAAACTAGAAGCTCCAAAGCCAAAGCTCAAGAAGTGTACACAGAAGCAAACAAAGAAGTAAAAAGAAGTATCAAAAGAGACAAGAGGAAGTATATTGAGGAGTTGGCAAGAGAGGCAGAAGATGCTGCAGCCAAAGGAAATATGAGAGAACTGTATAGCAGCACAAAGAAGCTAACAGGGAAATACAAGCAAACAAGTTGCCTCATAAAAGACAAGAATGGGAAACTGCTCAGCAATATACAAGAGCAAATGAAGAGGTGGACAGAATATTTTGGGGACCTTCTCAATAGACCAGCTCCACAAAACCCGCCGGACATCCAGCCAGCAGAAGAAGAGCTACAAATTAACGGTGAAAGACCAACGAAGGAAGAAATAAAGAAAGCCATAAAGCTTCTAAGAGAGGGAAAAGCGTCTGGACCTGATGGCATTCCAGCAGAGGCCATCAAAGCAGATATCGACACGGCTACAGAGATGTTATATAAATTACTTGGTAAAGTCTGGGAAAAGGAAGAGATACAAGCAGAATGGAAGGAAGGATATCTGGTTAAGTTGCCTAAGAAGGGAAATTTACAAGAGTGCACAAATTATAGAGGAATAATGTTACTATCAGTGCCAGGAAAAGTATTAAACAGGATTATCCTTGAGAGATTAAAAGAGTCCATAGACAAGAAACTGAGAGATGAACAAGCAGGTTTTCAACAAAACAGATCATGTACAGACCAGATAGCCACTTTGAGAATAATATTTGAACAAAGTCTGGAATGGAATTCACCACTATACATCGGATTTGTGGACTACGAAAAGGCATTTGACAGTGTAGACAGAGAATCACTTTGGAAATTGATGAGGCATTATGGAGTTCCCCTGAAGATCATTAATTTAATAAAGAAAACATATGAAGACATGACATGCAGAGTTCTTCACGAAGGACAGCTTACAGAACCGTTTGGGATAAGAACAGGAGTGCGACAGGGATG
This sequence comes from Oreohelix idahoensis, assembly GCA_024509875.1. Classification (NCBI taxonomy): domain Eukaryota; kingdom Metazoa; phylum Mollusca; class Gastropoda; order Stylommatophora; family Oreohelicidae; genus Oreohelix; species Oreohelix idahoensis. The sequence goes on from JAMPIV010003753.1 coordinate 69,103, forward strand.
CCTCTTGTCTCCATTTCTTTTCTTGCTGGCAATAGATTGGGTTATGAGATCATCGACAACACACAACAGAAATGGAATCCAGTGAACTCTGACTAAGCAGTTGGATGATCTGGATTTTGCTGATGACTTGGCTCTTCTGTCCCATAACCGTAATCAGATGCAGGACAAATTGAAAACACTCGATGAGAGGTCACAGCAATTGGGTCTGAAAATACACAGGGAAAAGACAAAAATAATGAGAATAAATGCAGGTAATGATAACAGGGTTGAACTTGAAGAAACACCAATTCAAGATGTAGAATCATACACATATCTTGGCAGTAATATAGACAAAGTTGGAGGGACAGACAGCGATATCAAAATAAGAATACAAAAGGCAAGAGGAGCTTTTATTGCATTGGGAAATATATGGAGATCAAGAGAAATAGGATCCAACACGAAAATAAGAATCTTCAACTCAAACGTGAAGTCATTCCTATTGTATGGCTCTGAGACATGGAGAACAACAAAGACAACAACCAAAAAGCTACAGACTTTCATAAATGGGTGCTTGCGTAGAATAGAGGGATTAAAATGGTATGACAAGGTTACCAACGTGGAACTGATGACAAGAACTAGACAAGTGCCAGTGGAACAAGAGATGAGAAGAAGACGATGGCGATGGATAGGACACACACTGAGGAAACCTGTTGATAGCATTACAAGGCAGTCCTTGTTCTGGAACCCCCAGGGCAAGAGAGGCAGAGGAAGACCAAGAAGTACATGGAGAAGAGAGTTGGAAACAGAGGTGAAAATGATGAGGAGAACATGGAAAGAACTTGAGATGATGGCACGGGACAGGAGGACTTGGCATGTGTTTGTTGAAGGCCTATGCTCCTTTGGGAGTGGAGGGTTATGAATGAATGACTTCCCTGAAGGCAAGGCATAAATCCTATCACTGTTGCTGTTAAAGGTTAACAGAGACACCACTATTTTTCTTACTGTGTAAAGGAGCATAACCAAAAGCTCTAAAGCTAAGCCTCACAAAGTGTACATTGATGCAAAGAAGGAAGAAGAAAAATCAAAAGAGACAAGAGGAAATATAAGGAGCTAGCAAGAGAAGCAGAGGAAGCTTCAGTCAAAGGAAATATGACCACCTGGTGCAACAATTAAAAAAGCTAGTAGGGAAATTTAAGCAAGCAAATGACCTGGAAAATTGGTAAATTGCTTAGCACTGTACAAGAACAAAAGGAGAGATGGACAGAACATTCTGAGGAGCTTCTCAAAAGATTAGCTCCACCACCCCCCTACCCCCCATACACCCAGCTAGCAGAAGAGGAGCTACAAATTGATTGTGATTGACCAAATAGGGAAGTAGTGAAAAGCCATAAAGCCTCCAAAATATAGAAAAGCAGCTGATCCAGATATCATTCCAGCAGAGGCTATCAAAGCAGATATTGACACCTACAGAGGCTATCAAAGCAGATATTGACACCTACTGAGATATACAAACTACTTGGGAAAGTCTGGGAGAGAGAAGAAAAGCCATCTGAATGGAAGGAAGGTTATCTGGTCAAGTTGCCTAAGAAGGGAAATTTACAAGAGCATACACATTCTGGAGGAATAATGTTCTATCGGTGCCAGGAAAAATATTAAACAGGATCATTCTTGAGCTCTTGAGAGTTTTAAAGAGACCATAGATATACAACTGATAAATGAACAAGCAGGTTTTCAACAAAACACCCTGCACATTGAGAATATAGTCTAGAATTTAACTCACTTCTGTACATCCAGTTTGTGGGTTATGAAAAGGCATCTTCTTCTTCCGTCCTTAGCCACCGACCGTCAAAGCAGTCAGTGGCCATTACGCCTAGTGGCGTCTTAGGGCAACAGCAGATAGGTTTTCTTTGCCATTGTTTCCCATCACGCCTATTGGCGTCTTTAGGGCAACAGCAAATCAATCCATTTGCTGTTGTTTCCGTAATCGAAGTGACTGGCAAACGGGTGATCAGCCCGTTGGTATGAAAAGGCATAAGCCAGTATAATAACTTTGGAAATGGATGACACATTATGGAGTCACCAGAGGATCATTAACTTAATCAAGAAAGCTTATGAAGACATGAAATACAGAGGTCATCATGAAGGACAACTTACAAAACAGTTTAGGATACAACTGGAGTGCAACAATGACACCTCTTTGTCTCCATTTTCTTCTCTTACTAGCAATAGTTTGGGTTTGTAACATTGACATCTCAGTACATGTGGGATCTCATCACACATGTGGGATCTCATCACACACCATGTGGGATCTCATTAAACAGAAAAAAAAGGTACAATCATACACACATCATGGCAGGAATATAGGCAAAGGGACAGACAATGACATCACAATAAAAATATAAAAAAAGCAAGAGGAGATTTCATTGCATTGGAAAACATTTGGAGATCAAGTCCAACACAAATAATAAAATACCTTCAACTGAAATGTCAAGTCCGTTCTATTGTATGGTTGTGAAACATGGAGAACAACTAAAAATAAAAATAAATAAATTACAGATATTCATAAATGGGTGCTTGTGTAGAATAGACAAAGTGGAATAGTAAGACAATGTCTCTAATGTGGAAGTGATAACAAGAACCAGACAAGTGTTAGTGGAACAAGATATTAGAGTAACTAGCTGACAATGTCACTAACATGGAACTGATAACAAGAACCAGACAAGTGCTAGTGGAACAAGATATTAGAGTAACTAGCTGACAATGTCATTAACATAGAACTGATAACAATAACCAGACAAGTGCTAGTGGAACAAGATATTAGAGTAACTAGCTGACAATGTCACTAACATGGAACTGATAACAAGAACCAGACAAGTGTTAGTGGAACAAGATATTAGAGTAACTAGCTGACAATGTCATTAACATAGAACTGATAACAATAACCAGACAAGTGCTAGTGGAACAAGATATTAGAGTAACTAGCTGACAATGTCACTAACATGGAACTGATAACAAGAACCAGACAAGTGCTACTGGAACAAGATATTAGAGTAACTAGCTGACAATGTCATTAACATAGAACTGATAACAATAACCAGACAAGTGCTAGTGGAACAAGATATTAGAGTAACAAGCTGACAATGTCACTAACATGGAACTGATAACAAGAACCAGACATGTGTTAGCGGAACAAGATATTAGAGTAACTAGCTGACAATGTCACTACCATGGAACTGATAACAAGAAACAGACAAGTGCTAATAGAACAAGATATTAGAGTAACTAGCAGACAATGTCACTAACATGGAACTGATAACAAGAACCAGACATGTGTTAGCAGAACAAGATATTAGAGTAGCAAGCTGACAATGTCACTACCATGGAACTGATAACAAGAAACAGACAAGTGCTAATAGAACAAGATATTAGAGTAACTAGCAGACAATGTCATTAACATGGAACTGATAACAAGAACCAGACAAGTGCTAGTGGAACAAGATATTAGAGTAACAAGCTGACAATGTCACTAATATGGAACTGATAACAAGAACCAGACAAGTGTTAGTGGAACAAGATATTAGCGTAACTAGCTGACAATGTCCCTAACATGGAACTGATAACAAGAACCAGACAAGTGCTACTGGAACAAGATATTAGAGTAAGAAGCTGACAATGTCACTAACATGGAACTGATAACAAGAACCAGACAAATGCTAGTGGAACAAGATATTAGAGTAACTAGCTGACAATGTTACTAACATGGAACTGATAACAAGAACCAGACAAGTGCTAGTGGAACAAGATATTAGAGTAACTAGCTGACAATATCACTAACATAGAAGTGATAACAAGAACCATACAAGTGCTGGTGAAACAAGATATTAGAATAGCAAGCTGACAATGTCACTACCATGGAACTGATAACAAGAAACAGACAAGTGCTAGTGGAACGCGATGTTAGAGTAACAAGCAGACAATGTCTCTAACATGGAACTGATAACAAGAACCAGACAAGTGCTAGTGGAACAAGATATTAGCGTAACTAGCTGACAATGTCCCTAACATGGAACTGATAACAAGAACCAGACAAGTGCTACTGGAACAAGATATTAGAGTAACTAGCTGACAATGTCACTAACATGGAACTGATAACAAGAAACAGACAAGTGCTAGTGGAACAAGATATTAGAGTAACAAGCTGACAATGTCTCTAACATGGAACTGATAACAAGAACCAGACAAGTGTTAGTGGAACAAGATATTAGAGTAACTAGCTGACAATGTCACTGTTACCGTATACTTATTGAAGGCTATTGGGTAACGAGTATATTAATGTGCTGCACTGGTCTTGTAAGATATTTTGATATAATAGACAACAGTCTCAACAGTAACGTACGGAATGGCCAACTTGAATAATCTTGATCAACAGCTTGTTGTACGTTTTATCACATTTAATATGTCACAATACAACATAAGTGTACTTCACTTCTTTTGAGAGCATATGATGGTATGACGTTACACCAGTAATACCAATGTGTTCAGTAGCAGCCATAAGCAGTAATGTCGTTGTGCCGGTTTAAAGTCAGAATGTCTATGTATAGTCTACAACGCCTTCATACTTTACAAATCCGTATTGATTCAAATCCCTTACTGTCCATCTCCTTAAGCCACACACAATCAGGCACACATTCTTAATAAATTGAGTCAATTATCCTGACTCTGAAATATTTTATAACAATAAACACTGGTCTGTCGCTCTCACATAAATATCCGTACACTTTGAAAACACAAGCCAGACACAACTGTCCTAACGATCACCTTCATTCCCCCCGCAGAAGACCCTGTCCACGTCATACACTAAATACCTGTGTCACACACATTCCACAACTCGCACGCTTTTACAATCGAAGCGTATTCGCGTTCTGCTCCATTGCGCACAGCGATGAATTACCAGCCTGTGAGCAAAGTGATAGGTAACACTTTTACCCCGCCCCCCCAGCGAAAACTGAAAGTTTTCCATATAGGAAGTCATTTTTAGAAAATGCGAGAAGTTACCGTCCAGTCTATGTCATACCTGAGCAACAGTCTATGGAATGTAGTCAGCATCATGGAAAAATGAGAAAAATCAATGAAAATGTGAAGAAATATGATAGTGAAATTGTGAAGTTTTGGAAAATGAAATATCTGAATGCATTTAATTAAAAGATGAATGAAATGAAAGATCTAACTAATTAAATAGTATTAAGTAAGTATAATAATTACGTTAATGTAAATGTCCACATGAACCTGTATGTGCTGTCTGTAGCATTGTATAAAACTGATTAACTAAAGTTACTGTCATCAATGATAGGTTCATCTTTCATTAGTGTGAAAGCTTACTATTTGCAATTTTAGCACTTTAGAGTCACATAACTGGTTTAAGTAATAACAAAAAAGAATGTTCAAATGGCGAAGTTCTCCATAGGCGTATCGAATCGATTGTTTCTTGTGTGAGATTTCTTTTCATATGTTGCCTCTTGAGTGTCACAGTCTCTGAGCCCAACAATTTGAAGTTCGTTTGCTGGAATAGGACATATGATCTTTTTAAAGTTCTGCATCCCAGTCATTTTGTGAAGGATTGCCATTAAGATATGACAAAGAGCCTTATACTGTTTATCTGAGATCATGGTTGATTTGGTTCATTTACCGCATATGTCATGACTGTCCGGAAATCAGAACCTGTGTACTGTTCATGGATCTGGATGTAGTGTAAAACGATTTGAATGTATTCACATAAAACGTCTGTTATCATGACTTCAAATGACTTGAGTTGTTTCTCTTGATAACGATGGTAATAAGTATCTGGTTATGGATATTGTCAAGATAGCGTTTTTAAGTTAGCGAGGTATCTGTAGACTATCAGCAGTGTACCTTGGTCAATGGGTCGCAGCAATGTCATATCCTTGAGAATCGGGCAGGTCTGTCTGTGTACATCTCGACAGAACATCTGCAAGCACATTGGACTTGCCCTCAATAGGTCGAATGATATAGTCATATATTTGCAAATTAATTGCATAACGTGCGACTTGTGCGTTTTTCATGTTGGATTTTTGAAGGAACGACAGGGCCTTCTGGTCTGTCTCAATGATGAAACGAGAACCAAGAAGGTAATGCTGAAGCTTTGTGACAGCCCTAATGATCGCGAGAAGCTCGCGCTCAATAATTGGATATCTGGTTTCTGTCTTTGTGAGCTTCCTCGACACATACATCACTGGATGAAGCATTCCATCTACTTCTTGCATCAAGGAGCCACCAATACCATACATCGAAGCGTCTGTCCTGAGAATAAATGGGAGATGAGGATCAGGGAGTTTTAAAATTGGTGCACATGAAAAGTAATGCTTTAAATGGACTAGAGCTATGTTGCAGGCCTCCGTCCAGACAATTCTATTAGGGGAGCCTTTCGTAGTTAACTCAGACAGGACTGACGTAACTGAAGATAAATGAGGCATAAATTTATTATAGAACTGTATAAGGCCAAGAAGACTCCGCACCTGCTTCTTAGTCTTAGGAATTGATAGGTTAAGAATCTTCTTCTTCTTCTTCTTTGATCCATAACCGCCAACCATCAAAGCAGTCAGCGGCCATCACGCCAGGTGGCGTCTTGTAGGGCAGCAACAAATTGATTCCACTTTGCTCGGTCGGCGGCCATCCTTTGAACAGTGCCCCAACTGTGGTTCATTCATTGCATGTCAGCTTCCACAGTTCTCCGCCAAGTTGTTTTTGGTCGGCCTCTCTTTCGCTTTCCCTCGGGGGTCCATAGCATAGCTGTTCTTGTGATGGTATCAGGGTCCCTTCTGAGGACATGGCCAACCCAACTCCAGCGTCTGCCAGCTATGATGGTGTGCATGTCCTCCTGGTTACTCCGAATAAGTAGTTCTTGGTTGCTGATGGTGTTTGGCCAAAAGATTCGGAGAATTTTCCTTAGGCAGATTGTGTGGAAACAGGACAGTTTAGACATTTCCTTCTCTGTTACTCTCCAACATTCCGCACCATAGAGAAGCACAGAAAAAACACAGCTCTCATACATTCTTAATTTGGTGTTTGTGCTGTAGACTAGACATTATGTAAGTTTAAGTATAAATATATATATAAGTTACTTAGTCTAATTATGAATATGGGTACTGATGAGCGATAAACAGCACCAATGCCAATTCGTTAAAATTCAGTACTCTGCAAATGTGACTTAGCAAGTAATCAATGCAAAAAAAAAAAAAATTAGTGTCGTACACTATAAGACAGAACACGTAGTACAATAGTGTAGCAACGGAAGAAAATACTAAGGTGTAGAAAAAAGGATAATGTTTGAAATATATGCTTACACTATAAGGTTAGATTAGACAAGACGAATTTACAACGTAAAATCCATATATCAACATAATGATAGCTAGAGAAGACCAACAATAGACGTACAAAAATGCAGAAAACTAAATTTAAAAAAACAACTGACAAATACAAACAACAGTGAAAAAACAGGACAGCACGTCTATAACATAAAGTAAATATAGTATATTCACAAAGAGCGCTTTCCACACAGCATTTTGAGCCGGGCCTCTTTGAGAAAATATTACATAAATTTCCCTACTGACACCCTTAATTGCAGACTTGTCCGAAGATGAGATGTAATTCTGCTTATCAAGGTCCCCCAAACCCCAACAAACATAAAACAGATAAACCAAAAGGCTCTACTATAGAATTGTGTAAGACTAAGGCTACAACAAACTAGTCCACTTATCTTTTTATGATCCTTCCTCCAAAGTATAAATGCACGTGACAGTATTGTTGCCTCCAACATATGCAACAGGTAGAGCGAAATTTCATCGATGCAGATTGCTCCCACATGTAGAACTATCCATCTTGTTTCACTGGTTGAATGACTGTGCTTTGTCTTGACTGTAGAAATGTTGTTTGATTACTTTAATTTTTCCTGACGAATCCAACCTGGAACTGCGTAGAGTGATGATAACTTTCGTCTCAAAAATGTTGATGAAGAAAATACGAACTTCTATTGGTAAAGTTCAGCAAATATTATGACTGAAGTGTGCCGTTTACTCTTTAAGTTTCTTCTTGCCGGCCCTAGTTTGAAGAAAACCGGTTGGCTTAGGTTGCGCAGAAATTTCTATTGCTTTTCGATATTGTAAAATTCGTCGATGTGGCTAGGGACAGTAGTATCATTTGATAAAATCTTGTGGGTAGAACGAAATCCCGTGTACACTGGCCACCACTTTATACTGTTACCTTATACTTATTGAAGGCTATTGGGTAATGAGTATATTAATGTGCTGCACTGGTCTTGTAAGATATTTTGATATAATAGACAACAGTCTCAACAGTAACGTACGGAATGGCCAACTTGAATAATCTTGATCAACAGCTTGTTGTACGTTTTATCACATTTAATATGTCACAATACAACATAAGTGTACTTCACTTCTTTTGAGAGCATATGATGATATGACGTTACACTAGTAATACCAATGTGTTCAGTAGCAGCCATAAGCAATAATGTCGTTGTGCCGGTTTAAAGTCAGAATGTCTATGTATCGTCTACAACGCCTTCATACTTTACAAATCCGTATTGATTCAAATCACTTACTGTCCATCTCCTTAAGCCACACACAATCAGGCACACATTCTTAATAAATTGAGTCAATTATCCTGACTCTGAAATATTTTATAACAATAAACACTGGTCTGTCGCTCTCACATAAATATCCATACACTTCGAAAACACAAGCCAGACACAACTGTCCTAATGATCACCTTCGTTCCCCCCGCAGAAGACCCTGTCCACGTCATACACTAAATACCTGTGTCACACACATTCCACAACTCGCACGCTTTTACAATCGAAGCATATTCGCGTTCTGCTCCATTGCGCACAGCGATGAATTACCAGCCTGTGAGCAAAGTGATAGGTAACAGTCACTAACATGGAACTGATAACAAGAAACAGACAAGTGCTAGTGGAACAAGATATTAGAGTAACAAGCTGACAATGTCTCTAACATGGAACTGATAACAAGAACCAGACAAGTGTTAGTGGAACAAGATATTAGAGTAACTAGCTGACAATGTCACTACCATGGAACTGATAACAAGAAACAGACAAGTGCTAATAGAACAAGATATTAGAGTAACAAGCTGACAATGTCACTAACATAGAACTGATAACAAGAACCAGACAAGTGTTACTGGAACAAGATATTAGAGTAACTAGCTGACAATGTCACTAACATGGAACTGATAACAAGAACCAGACAAGTGCTGGTGGAACAAGATATTAGAGTAACTAGCTGACAATGGATAAGACACACATTGAGCAAACCTATTGATAGCATTATAAGGCAGCCCTTATTCTTGAATCTCCAGGTAAAGAGAGGCAGAGGTGGTCCAACAAACACATGGAGAAGACAACTGGAGACTGAAGTGAAAATGATGAGGAAAATGTGGACAGAACAGACGCTGATGTCACATGACAGGAAGACTTGGCTTGTGTTTGTTGAAGGCTTTTGCTCCTTGAGGGGTTAAAGGTCATTGATAACAAAATAAACTCAGCTATTGCTCACATTAATCACAACACTACAGCCATGCTAAATGGCTTCACACTGAAAATACTTTAAACTAAACTAAACATAACTCAGCTACTGCTGACAGTAATTGCAACACTACAGCCAAGCTAAATGGCTTCACACTGAAAACAAACTAAACTAAAATAAACTTAACTCAGCTACTGCTGACACTAACCACAACACTACTGCTGAGCAAACTGCCTCTTACAAAGCTTCTGTAACTGACAGTAACAAGGCAAACACTTTGTGACTTTCATATTTATTTCATATAACAAAGAACATTGAGTGATGCATCTCTGTGTAGCAGTATCTCATCACAGATGTTCAGCTTTTTCATATATCAGTAATTTTTCTTTGCAGACTGCTGGAGATGGACAAGAAGTTCAGATTCCTGGATCAGAAAATAAAACAGGAAATAAAAACAGATTTTGAAGTGAGTTTTCTTATTAATTCTTAATCAGAATACTAATACAGTAAAAACTATTTACAGAAATGTAGTAAAACATTTCATATGTAACAATCATTTATAGTAGGTACTCCAAACTGAATTTTTAAATTACAGAACAAGGACTGCCTTGTAATGCTATCAGCAGGTTTCCTCAATGTGTGTCCTATCCATTGCCAGCGTCTTCTTCTCAACTCTTGTTCCACTGGCACTTATCTGGTTCTTGTCATCAATTCCACATTTGTGACTTTGTCATACCATTTCAGTCCTACTTTTCTATGCAAGCACCCGTTTATAAAAGTCTGTAGCTTCTCACATTTGAGTTGAAGATTCTTATGTTCATGTTGAATCTGATTTCTCTTGATCTCCATATATTTCCCAATGCAATGAAAGCTCCTCTTGCTTTTTGTATTCTTATTTTGATATCATTGTCTGTCACTCCAACTTTGTCAATATCACTTCCAACATATGTGTACGATTCTACATCCTTTAGTGGTGTTTCTTCAAGTTCAATCTTGTTATCATTTCTTGCATTTATTCTCATAATCTTTGTCTTGTCCCTGTGTATTTTCATGCCCACGTCTGGTGACCTCTCATCAAGAATTTTCATTTTCTCGTGCATCTGATTATGGTTATGGGGTAAGAGCCAACTCATCTGCAAAATCCAGATCATCAAGCTGTTTAGTCAGATTCCACTGGATTCCATTTCTATTGTGTGATGTTGATATTTTCATAACCCAATCTATTGCTAGTAAGAAAAGATATGGAGACAAGAGGCATCTCTGTCTCACTTCCATTCTAATCCTAAAGGGTTCTGTAAGTTGTCCTTCATGAAGAACTGTGCATGTCATGTCTTCAGTCTTCCTTATTAAGGTAATGATCTTCATATGAATTCCATAATGCCTCATCAATTTCAAAAGTGATTGTCTGTCTACACTGTCAAATGCCTTTTCGTAGTCCATGAATCTGATGTACAGCGATGAATTCCATTCCAGACTTTGTTCAACTATTATTCTCAATGTGGCTATCTGGTCTGTACAGGATCTGTTTTGTCGAACACCTGCTTGTTCATCTCTCAGTTGCTTGTCTATGGACTCTTTTAATCTCTCAAGGATGATTCTGTTTAATACTTTTAGGGACAGACAATGATATCAAAATAAGAATACAAAAAGCAAGAGGAGCTTTCGTTGCATTGGGAAACATATGGAGAACAAGAGAAATCAAAACCAACACGAAAATAAGAATCTTCAACTCAAATGTCAAGTCAGTCCTATTGTATGGCTCTGAGACATGGAGAGCAACAAAAACAACAACTATAAAGCTACGGACTTTTATAAACGGGTGCTTGCGTAGAATAGAAGGGCTGAAATGGTATGACAAAGTCACAAATGTGGAATTGATGACAAGAACCAGACAAGTGCCAGTGGAACAAGAGTTGAGAAGAAGACGCTGGCGATGGATAAGACACACATTGAGGAAACCTGTTGATAGCATTACAAGGCAGTCCTTGTTCTGGAATCCACAGGGAAAGAGAGGCAGAGGTAGACCAACAAACACATGGAGAAGAGAACTGGATACAGAGGTGAAAATGATGAGGAAAACATGGAAAGAACTTGAGCGGATGGCACGGGACAGGAAGACTTGGCATGTGTTTGTTGAAGGCCTATGCTCCTTTTGGTATGTTGTACCATATCATTACATGCCATTGTCTTTTAGAAAGCTTAAAGATTGTCATATAAGTGTAACACAAACATTCGATGTAAAAACACCCACATAGGACTGCTTGCGGCGTCTTCCACACTTTATTTAAATTCTAATGATTCTCCTATATGCCATGCTGCATTATATTATGTCAGTACATATCAATGTATTTTCTGGAGAATAAAGATTCTTATGTATATGTGTGTGTGTCTCTCTCTGTATGTGTATGTGTGTATGTATGCAGGTAGGTAGATAGGTATGGTATTTCATGGTAGGCTGGGTATAGTATGTATGTATGGTATGTAAGTATGTATGTTTGTAAGAATGTACAATACTAATTGCTTCACTCATCATCAGGCCACCAGAATAATGGATAGTTTCCATCTGACCAATGTCTGAAAAGAGTTTGTTTTTGAGATTAATTTTTAAACTCACAGAACAATCTTAAAACCCTCAAAATGTATACAACTGATAAAAGTACATACCTGTCAACCTCCTGAGACAAAAACCTGTATGCCGGACAAAAAAAAATCCTTTCAAACACCCAAAAATCCTTACGCAAAAAATATATTTTAAAAATTATATACACAATACAGTTTTAAAATGAGAAATGACATATACAAATCTATTAGCATTTGAATTAGTGTGATATAAAACATGCTAATAGTCTCATGCTGTTCTTTACATATAAAAACTTAGTGATCGTGAGGTACTATTCTTTCGATGCACAGTGTTTTGTATTATAATCAACACATACACTTTTAGCACTTTGCAGAATTGCATTTGTGGGCTTAAAGTCTGCACAGCATGTATCAATGTTAATCTTACACTGTAAAAAGGAAGTGAGTGTGTCTGCATTCATGGATCTCCTGCAGGTCTTAATAGATGCTCCCTTCTTCATTGCAAACACTTGTTCAAGCAATTTAGATTTAAAATGTACTTTCAGATCATATAATCCTGAAGCTACTACTTTAATATTTTTGCTGCATAATCTACAAAAAAGCATGGGTTGATCCTAACTTGGATGCATCTACAATGCCAGTGAAGAGTTTAACCCATTCGGCCTGAAACTTACCATGACCTGCATGCTTTTGTTTCTTTGAATTAGGCTCAGCCATCATTCAGTGGATGAAATATTTCAACTAATAATCTTTGTAGATAAAGAGAATGATTAAAAAATGCAATGAAGCAAAGCAAACGGCTAACAGTCAAACATAATTATAAACAGAATAACGAATCTAGGAAGAAGAAAAAACGTGATATCAAAGTTTACAAAATTATTATTAAAAAGTTGCTAGAAGAATGATAATAGATCACCACTTTATTGAAAAATAGAGAAGTGAAGTTTACGCAAGCAACCTTGTTTTCTAGTTATGTAGGGCCGACAATGAATATTATGACATTAATTTATTGGAAATATTTAAATGATATAAATGTAACTGGAAAGATTAAGAGAACGACAACAACAACAAAAAATACAGCGAAGCAAAGCAAATGGCTAACAGCAACAACAACAAAAAATTACCAAATTATGAACAGAATATCAAATCTAGGAAGAAAAACATACCATCAAAAATGTACATAAATTATTATTTAAGATTTGGTAGCCTAGACCAGTGATACTAGATTCCCACTTTATTAAATAATAAAGCAGTGAATCTCAACAGTTGGAATAAAGTAGGCCTATGCAACGCAAACAAACTGTTTTTTCCTAGTTATGTAGGGCCAACACAGAATATTATGACATTAATTTATCAGAAATATATTGAAGGGCAAGATATAACTGGAAAGTTTAAGACCGATTAAATTGCAACAAAGCAAAACAACAGCAATATTTAACCAAGTTATAAGTACTTAGCTTTTTTTAAACAAAATGGCGTCGAAGTGTCTTGGCAAGCGTGAACGTTGATAACAGTTAACTTTAAAAATACGTCATGTCATGCTGAAAACCAAAAGTGTTTGAGGCCAAATTCAAAGTTTTTGCCGAATTGTTGGGTATAAAAGGATTTGATTGGTTGCTGGGAGAGACCTCAGTTTAAAAACAGACGCCGAGATTCCTGGAATTAAAAATTAAAAAATTGGTTTAAAAAAAAACGTGGGCTAGAAAATATTTTCTGATTTAAAATAACTTGGGTTGGAAAATATGTTTTGTAATAAAAAAAATTAATTAAAAATTTTTGTTTCGATTATTTAATTATTGGGAGGGGGGGTCTGTACACAGAGTATGTACGGCCATGCATTGCTAAAAGTATTTTAAAAATGTACATTGTACAAAAAATTCATACAGGTTGACAGGTATGAAACTATGATATATTGCTACTGAATGTTAACTCTTACTGTTATTATTATGTAATGTGTGAATGTTTAAGCTACATTACCTTCACTTTTAAAGCAAGCTACAAATAGTTTTAAAATAAAGTGATCAGATTATA
>JAMPIV010003754.1:0-12500 GCA_024509875.1 Oreohelix idahoensis
GGTTATAGGGGTGATATGGGATTGTAGGTGGGAGTGTTTATTTGGGATGAGGGGGGAAGGAAGATGTAGGGTTGGGGGGGGATATAATAATAGTGGGATTTGAATAAAGGAGGTAGGGGTTAGACTGTGGTTGTGGGTGTGGTAGGAATCATTGGGGGGTTATGGGTAGGGTGAAGGTGTTAATAGGGTTTGGTTGGTTTTAGTGGAGAGTGGGAAAGTGTACGTCCATGGTGTAATCTTAAAGTTTATTGTTGTCGGGTTCTCGGCTTTTCCTGAAAGGCCAGCAGCAATGGTGGACAGTTTGAATGACTTGTAATGGGGTGTTAGGGTGTATAAAATGTATTTTGTTTTTGGGTGTGGATGATATGTTGTCCAGTACTAGATATTTGAGAGGGTTGGTGGGGGGACAGTCCATATGGGTGGAAATGTTGTTTGTTTTTTATTATGTTTTTTTTGTATGTGAATGTAGTTGTTAAGGGGGTTTATAACTTAACATTATAAACTGCAAGCGGAGAGCTGACTTCTGCCGTTTAAAATACCCCGTAAATAAGTTATATTCATAAAATCAATCATCATGAATTAGAAATACATATCGTATTTCGTTCACTCACGAGCTTGATCACACCCGTTTAGCAAGTCACTTCGATTACGGAAACAACAACAAATGGGTTGATTTCCGTTTGCCTCTAAAGGACGCCCACTATGCGTGGATGGGAAAAACAATGCAAAGAAAAAACTATCTGCTGTTGCCTAATAGCACTTAAGCTAATGGCCACGGACTGCTTTGACGGTCTGGAGGTAAGGACGGAAGAGAAGAACGAAGAAATTAATAAGGATGTCTTATTCCTTTTCTTTATGGTGGACTGGGCAGTAATAAGGAGCACCTTATCACTTTTTTAATGGTAGACTGGAAAATTATAAGTGAAGCACTTATCACTTTCTTTATGGTAGATAGAATATTAATAAGGCCAGCACTTATACTTTGTTTATGGTGGACTAGAAATTAATAAGACTTTTAGCAACTTATCACTTTCTTTATGGTAGACTAGAAATAATAAGGAAGCTCTTATCACTTTTTTATGGTATGACTGGAAATTAATAAGGAAGCACCTTATCACTTTCTATATGTTAGACTAGAAATTAATAGGAAGCACTTAACCATTTCAAACATTACTCCATTTCCCAACCACCTTCCACCAAAACCCCCCAAACAAACATAACTCCATTCCCCAACACCTTCCTCACACCAAACTAACATTACTCATTCCCAACCACATTCATCCCCAACACCAAACAACCATTACTCTTCCCAACAACTCCCCCCCAACACCCAAAATACTCCCTCCCTCTAAACACTCCACCCCATAACCCTAGACCGCTGGCCTCAACTGCCAAAACGCGTCTTCACAACTCTCCGACAAGGTCTCTATTCTGACGATGCAGATTGGCGCCTTCCACACCTCACGCCGAGAATCTAGCCGGAAGAAAAAACTCGTGTCAGATGAAAATGTAAACAACTTGTCTGCTCTCTATGTCCTGACGAGACTTATTCTCACACTTTTTTCGTGCACATCCAGGACTGACATCTACGCAATATAAAATGGCGTGACTAGTATGAGAAAAAGAACACGGCAGAAAGGCAGCATGGAAAATTTATATTTTGTCGCAAAACGGACGAAATGCAAAAACAGGAAAAGGATAAAAGAGCGATAATTTAAGTAGAGGACACGTTAGAAAAGAAAAGAATATAGAAGATAATTTATTGATCATATAAATCTATCTGCGACACCGGAACATGTGGCGAATTTGTTACATAGCACAGGGGTGTCGGCCCTGTGCTAAAACCCCCAACCTGGAGGACCAGGGTACCAGCTTTTGTCTGACCCCTACCCACGCAGACCAGTCCAGCTTGGTTGAACCTACCAGGCGTAAAACTCCCACTGGCATAGCTCTGGGGATTGTCAGGACACACAAGGCTGACCATATTCAACGCTACACAAGGGATAGTTACCAGTTGATGGCAAGAAGTTTTTCGTTTTAATGCTAGTAACATTAGTAGTCAAAGTTGTAAAGTGCTGCTGCAGCAGCACTGTAGCCAAAATCGTGAAGTATATTAGCAAAATGTAATACAAATTGAAGGGTATTTCATCAGTGAAATATTATGTTAACCATTAGAGAAGTGTATAGAAAATATTAGCATTTTTGTTTGGCGATATGTACTTCTTCTTCAAGTACATTGCCGTATGTTCGTAGCGCACCATACCTTTCCGACAACCTTCCTGCCTCCAGTACTGATTTTATAGGGAGTTATAATGTTGTTTAATTTCTGTCCCATTGATGTCCATAGCAATGATGTCAAACTTCTAGTAAGATCTCTCTTTGTCTTCAATCTATGTCTTTTTCTTTTCGTATTCAATCTTTCCTCGTTGTTACGATAGTCTTCCAGCTTCCTTCTTCTCATGACAATTACCATAGAAAGTGGATTGCCTTTGCAATCTAGTTAAGAGAATAAGCGTCCTTGGCGCGCTGAGGTCTTCTTTCATGATTCTGTGACGTACGTCCTAAGTTTGTCAAGTAATTTTCCCTGATTTGATGGATGATTAAAGGGACTTTAGCTTTTCCATAACATTAGAATCTCCTGAACATCAGTAATTGTGTGTGTAACTTTTCATCAATGAAGAGTAGCGCTATGATCCAAAGCAATCATAAGAAGATCCCCAAGAACAGAGGAAAGCAGAAGTTTAGCATCTCCGTACGAACACTGTACCCGGTTCGCAAGACGGACACGATGCGGTCAGAAGAAAGCTTCTTGCAAGACATTCCGCACTTCTGTGACACCGCAGACTTGCTCCCCAAAAGACGGAACGCACAGCGTAGCGGATTACGATCTGAGGAATCAGGAAACTCGCCGCGAAACGAGGCTAGTCCTCTCCGAAATTTCACATCCTCGAGTGCGAGCAAGCCTGAGACAAACGTAGATCGGAAGCCAGTCGAGCCATCGTGGTTAGCAATCGGCAAATAACTTAACTTCGACTTTCCCTTAGGAAACTGAAGAGTCGCGAAAATTTTCACACGTAAACCATTTTATCTTGCCTTTCTAATAGATAAAAACAGAATCTGAAAAGGCATCGTTAATCATTCGTTCTGACAGAATCCTAAGCTTCACTAGCATATAGCTAAAATACCTGGTTAGAGTGCATCGGAAATTGTTGTCGACTATTGGAGTGAAGATTCTTTCTGTGCAGACGAAATTAATACTTATAACCTTCGAAGTTATCAGTGGACTAGTAGTTATTTCATATTTATTCCACGGGAATGTGGTTGTAAATTTAACCTATTAAATTAACCCATTCTTGCAATAAGTTCTTATGCCAACTAAATGTTTACATCAATAAGGTTATTTTCCGAATAACAATAGCCGCTTAAGGGAAATTATAACTTAATACAGTAAGTTCAGTAAAAAGAGATGTGCTTTCAAACTATTAACTCTCACGGGGATTTTTTTCTTGCTGTATTAATTGAAGACGCGAGTGCAGAAATAGTTAAACTGTAAATGTATCGCGCGTTAGATTTTAATATGCTTTTAAGTTGTATTTCATAGTTTTTTCTATTGCATCCAAATGATCTTTTTGAAACCTCGCATCCCAGCAATTTAGCGCAATGAAACATCATTTAAGCATCCATTACGCAGCAATAATATATATCTAGAGTCTTGCCGACTCCATTCGATTACTCCCGTACTTTAAGAACATATTAGAAATTTAATCTTTGTGCGATCCTGTTTTGGGATTCAGCTATCTGAAGTATACCAGAAACAAAGCTCAAACCCAAAGACTATTTTAAATCCAATTTCCATAAAGTCGTTTTTTTATAGATATCCAAACTGGAAGAATAACATCACAGTAGCGAAAATATTTTACTTCTCACTGCTCTAAATTCGTGAAGAAAGAACATAGATTTCCCTGACACTGTCTGTCAAGCATAATCATTGGATTTTACCAACCCACTGAAGAACTTACCTCAATGTTTTGTAGTTGTGACATTACTCAAAAGAAAGTTATCTCCACCAGCTGTGCCAAATCTTATAAACACCACACCATTCCTCACACCTAGCCAGTGCCTGTTGCCATTCATTTAGGAACTTTATCAAATAAAACAAATAGTACCGTTAAACTTCGAACGTCCAGCGATTTCGGGACACTTTGTTAACTTCAACAACCCGCTAATCTGGCTGTAACACCGGAAAAAAATACTTTTACCTAAGCCAAGGTTTAGTTGCTGTTTTTTATGTATTTTCCTATAAAGTGCCAGAATTCACCATTTGGTATTCTGTGTGTGTGTGACTGTGTGCTGCAGCCAAGCGTGTTTTTTCTTTTTATGAAAAAGGAGATTTAATTTTTTTTTTTAGCCTTATAATTAAGGTTCAACAACCTAGTTTTAAGGTTACTGTATTAATTGTACGGGGTTTCTCCTAGCGGATATTTTAACTGTGAGCATTCCCCCCTCCCGGAAAATTGGTTGATTAAATGAAAACATTTGATAACCCCTAGCTTTTCCTTTACCCTATTACTGTAACCCCCTTGACCAGAGTAATAAATTTACCAATATGGGTTAAATTGCCTATCTCTGATCATCACCCCCCCACCGACCCCCCCCCCCTTTCTCGTCCGTTGGGGCCGGGTCTTTTCTGTTCGTAAATACAAGCGGGAAAAGTGCATTGTATACCTTCTCCTCAAACACCTACCCCCCCCCCCCCCCCCCCCCCCCTGTCATTTGTATTTTGTAACCCCTGATTTTCTGACTGTAAATTGATATAATACAGGTAGAGAACTCCATTTTATCCTAACCCCCAATTATCCGAACATACCAAAAAATTACTCCGAACACTTTTTTCGAGAGAATGAAAAAAAAAAAAAATCAGAATGCGGCCACCAGTCAAGTTTATACTCTAAATTTTTGAATCTTTTGACATGCTGCAAAAGTAGGCTTCGAAATGTGGTGCGAACAATTTGCGTAGAGAATGGAATTAGGCAACCAGGCTAATGTACAGAAGTCAGTCGCTTACAAAGCAAAAACATACAGTAGAAAGTCCAGTCAGATCATATTAAAGTCAGTGTTTTAATATCTGTTTACCAATCTAGTGTACGTATGCGTTCTACGAGGTAGAACACTGGTATCTTGCTAAACAGACAGTTCAACTTAAAAAAGAGTTGTGTCTGCTACTAACCAAACAAGCATAATAATTTATGTGTATGCAAGATATTTTCTCTGTGCGATATGTAAATCTTCCAGAAGGCCTTAAAGCATATAAAAGAACCGAAGGTGAGCAATGTTTTTTTTTGTCCAATTGAAACGAAAAACAGAAATTATCAAGAGACTAGGAAAAGGTGAAACTTGTGTCTTCACTTGCGACGGGATTTCTCAATGTTGGGAAAGCTGACCGTCTCTGACATCAAAAGTAAACAAGAAAAAATTATGAATTTTTGCACCGAAATTGGATAGTGAAAATGGAGTCCAAGAAACTTAAACCATAGACATGCATAAAATTAAATCAGATTCTGGAAAATTGGAAGAGGCTTTGGTATATATGGTTTGTTGCACAAGGACAAGAAGCAAAGGGGAAACTATCTCTGGTTCTCTAATGTGTGAAAAGGCACTTCAGTTCAACAATCAACGTGACGTGTCCTCCCTGACTTTAAGGCTAGCCAGGGATTGGTAAGAAACTTTAAATGGTTATTCACTCGAGGGATGTGTATATGCCGATGAGACTGGCTTATACTGGAAATCATTGCCTCAAAAATCACTTGATCTCAGCGCGAAGCAGCTGCCCTGGGTCTTTTAAAAGTGCAAAGAGAGAGTAATCAATTTGTAAGGCCGCGAATGCCAGTGGAAGTCATCGTTTACCGGTGCTAATGATCGGCAAAGCCAAAAAACCACGTTGTTTAAAGATGTGAACATGTCTCCCATTGTGTTACCAAAGCACAGAAGGGGGCTTGGATGAATAGTGATAATTCATTTACTTGCATTTGGTATTACTAAAATCAGTTCATCCCAAATGTGAAGAGGTTGGGGAGAACAAGAAAGAAAACTGGAATGTTAATTCTTCCTTCTGGACAATGCACCATTCTTCAGAGACGGATTACATTGATATGCAGTTGATGGCAAATTTTAAAGTAATTTTTATGCCTCCCTATGTAACAGTCACTGAATGTCAACAAATGGTGATGGATCAGGGTGTTATAGCAAAGCTTAAAAAGATGTACAAGAAGGAAGTCCTGCGTCGTTTATTGTTGGCTGAAGATGAAGAAAGTGTGGTGGCGTTTTCCAAAAAGCTTAATCTCAAAGACTGCTGCTATATGTTAGCTGATGCTTGGCCCACCCTGTCACAAGATAATCTCAACAAGGCTTGGAGTAGATTGCTTGGGAAAAAAGGAGGAAATGAAACTACTGCAGTGGACACTATTGTTGGTTGTATAAATGAAGTTGTGTATTTGTTTCAAGCAATGCCGGATTTTCGGACTGTGACAAAGATGATGCACACATGTGGCTAGAAGATGATAATGATTCTGGTTTTCAGTTTTTGAATGACGAAGAAATTTTGTCTTTTGTGCAAGAAGAAAACCAAATACATGTAGTGACCGATGATGAAGACACCGCAGAAGTACATGATGTACTTGTAGATTATGAAGAAAAACCAAAACGTCGACCAAGTCCTGAAGAGGCCTTTATAGCACTAGAAACTGCGATGGCTTGGTACGAGCAAGAAGATGACAGCTGTCCTACACAGCTTCTGCTGTTGAAGAGAATTCGGGACTTAGCAGCCAAAAGGAGACTATCCAGTTTGGTGCAAAAGAGGATTCCTCATTATTTTAAGTAGTGGGCGACAGCTGTGGAAGTACATGTATACGTGAGTTGAGCCTGGTTTAGAACCGTTTGTAATGTTATTTTGAAAACATTTCTCTTCCGTAACCAAAATAATTAATACAAGTAGTACATGCACTGCAGTGTAATAAAAGATTTTGGTGATACAGTGATCTAATACAGTGTGGGTATTATTATTACAGTACAAGTAAATATGTTTTATAGTGTATTTTCCTTGTGATGGTTAATTATTTTTAGAAATATGTTGTTTAAACATGTACTCGATACATTATTTGTAATCCAATTATCGAACATTTGTTTATCGAACGATGCTCGGTCCCATGGGGTTCGATAAATGAGTTCTACTGTACTTGTGCTTGATTTTATGATAAATAAAAGTATTAAAAAAAACTTTATTAGCATTGTGTCGGCTGGCCAAACCAAAACATTTCCGATATTTTGGATGTTGTGTGTATTTCATGTACGTTGTGGCAGAATCACCAAATCGGTGGTGGTGCGCATGAGCGAGTGAAAGAACACACTGTTTGTTTTCAGAAGAGTGGTAGGACCTAGTTTGAGAGACAAATATGTCCGTAATAAGAGCTGTCTTACTCTTCCCCAGCCCTTGTGAATCTACTACCTCACTTTCCTAAATCCTTATTCTCACAGAGCCTTCACTATCATTCTACACTCTAAAAGGACCAATATCCATCAGAACTCTCTCAGATAAAAAAAATTACGACAATATCCTTATTACTCTTCATAGCTGTCCGTGGTGGCGATATAATAGTAAGTAGATATTAGTAACAATTTTAGTACAGCGTTACTGGGATGTTAGAAAAGCATTTTTGAGATATTGGAAAAGTATTAATGAGATATTTGAAAAGTGTTAATGAGATTTTGGAAAAGTATTAATGAGATATTGGAAAAGTATTAATGAGATATTGGAAAAGTATTAATGAGATATTGGAAAAGTATTAATGAGATATTAGAAAAGTTTTTCATTAAATCTGAGAATTTTTATATTTTTTTTATATTTTTTTTTTTTTTCGTAATTGGTTAGGGAGCAGTGTATCATTTTCTTCTTTCTTTCTCGGGTAAGTCGCAGTCAGATATTGGAAAAGTATTAATGAGATATTGGAAAAGTGTTAATGAGATTTTGGAAAAGTGTTAATGAGATTTTGGAAAAGTGTTAATGAGATTTTGGAAAAGTGTTAATGAGATATTAGAAAAGTGTTAATGAGATATTGGAAAAGTGTTAATGAGATATTGGAATAGTGTTAAGGAGATATTGGAAAAGTGTTAATGAGATATTAGAAAAATGTTAATGAGATATTAGAAAAGTGTTAATGAGATGTTGGAAAAGTGTTAACGAGATATTAGAAAAGTGTTAATGAGGTATTAGAAAAGTATTAATGAGATATTGGAAAAGTATTAATGAGATATTGGAAAAGCATTAATGAAATGTTAGAAAGGTTTGAATGAAACGTTAGAAAGTGCCAATGAAATGTTGAAAACTTATTCAAAAGAACAGTGTGAGCACCTTAGGAGCTATTATCGTCTGCTTCTTTCTTCTTCTTCTTCTTTTGATTCCATTAGCCGACGATGTCGTCATAAGCAGTCAGTGGCCATATACCACGCTGGTGGCGTGTTGTATGGGCAAAAACAATTGAATTCTCCATTTTGCGCGGTCGGACGGTCCAGTCCTTCTGTACCAGCTGCACCCAACCTTCCAGTTAATTATTTGCATCTCGGCCTCCACAGTCCTCCGACCAAGTTGTTTTTTGGTCGGCCTCTCTTTCGCTTTCCTTCTGGGGGTCCATAGCATAGCTGTTCTCTGTGATGACATCGGGTGGTCTCTTCCTGAGGACATGACCAACCCAGCTCCTGTGTCTGCCATCTAACGATGGTGTGCATGTGTCCCTCTTGCATGCTACGAGTAAGGAGAATCTTGGTTTGGTGATGACTATTCGGCCAAAGATTCGGTGAATTTTTCTTAGGCATGTTGTGTGAAAATATAGTAGGCCAATTTCGATTTTTCCTTCTAGGTAGAACTTCTCAAGCATCTCCGCAGCCATAGAGAAGCACAGAAAGCACTCAGTCTCTGGTATAATACTAATTTATGTTGCTTCGTAGTCTGTTATTGGGGAGGACATCCTGATGTTATTTAGATCTAAAACGAAGATCTGTTCTTTGCCTTATTCATTCTTGAATGTTGATTGTCTATCTGCCTGCCCCACCGTCTGGGTTGATAATATGCTTCCCTAGGTAATATTGAAAGGTATGCTGTTTGTACCAGTTTGCCTGTTTCCCTTACTGTATATGGGGTCCGGGGTATGCTCACATTGAGCGTCATTACCTCAGACTTCTTTAAATTGATGTTCAAGCCCACCTGCTGGCTAAACTTATTAAGTCTATCCGTTTTTTTCCCTGGATGGTGTTTGATGTGAAGTGCAAGCAGTGCAATGTCATCTGCATTATTCCAGATCTTCCAATGTAGAAAATGTAGTCCATCTTATTCCTCTTGGACTGCCCTAAGTTGTCTGGCGCATCACCCAGTCTATGACTGTTAAAAATAGAGTGGTTGATAAGGGGCATCCCTGTCGTACTCCTGTCTTCACCTCAAAGGTTAGGTTGCTCTGCCCAACGCTACACGTAAAGTTGGCATAGAGGCTTTTTATGATTGACACTATGCAGCTTGGAATTCCATAAGCCCTCAGTATTTTCCATAAACTGTCCCTATGTATGCTGTCAAAAGCATTTTCAAAATCAACGAAATTAATGTACAGCTGTCTTTGCCATTCTGAGCACTGCTCTATAATGTTCTTGAGGGTAAAATATGTGATCTGCACATCTATTTCTGTTTTTTCTAAATCCTGCTTGTTCTTTCCACAGTTTGTGGTCTACTGCTTTTGAAATTCTCTGTATAATTATCCTGCCTAGTATTTTGCTGGGAACTGAGAGAAGAGTGATTCCTCTCCAATTATTGCAGTCTGCAAGATCTCCCTTCTTGGGTGTGACATATAATGGAAATAGAGCCTACAGTAATCTGACAGTCTTTGTAATCCCGTTAGCGCTCTATGATTTTCTAGCAAAACCATGCATTTACTGCCTGTCTTTACTTACACAAGCGTACTTTTTTCATCCACTCCTCTTCTCTTGGAACTCAAGCAAACGAAGTGTTTACAAACTTTCGTGACCTGCCCGTCATAACAGGTAGCGAATCAGGCTTGTTTACCTCGTCTCCTCACGCGAGCTTATCTGTCAATCATATGATATCTGACAGACCGCACGTGAATAACAATAGAATCTATTGAAGTTCGTACTCAGGGAAGTCAAAACTCCTGGGCTCATTGATCTTCAGAAGAGGGCATTCGTACAGAGAAAACCGTTAGGGAACGATAAGTCATTTTTGATGTCGGTTGAAACCTCGACGAAAGACTGGCGGTAAAACTTTTATCTTGAATATTTGTTTCTGACTCTAGTTACGCATGGTAACGAGAAAAGTAACATGATCGATAGATCAGAGAAATGTAATGATATATAAAAACTGTGTTTTCATAAACCTGCTATCAGTTGTCACTCATAATTCTTTGGATAGTCTAAGCACGCAGTTTTTAGAACCATTTCGTTAAATGTGTTATTAGCATTCGTGGGGATATTTCATTCTGATTTTTGGTAATAGAAATTAGTGCTTACGTGTTTTAAAGTGTAAGCTTTACCATTATAATTCACTTAGATTTTCTAGCTGGTAAAACTAGTGAAATAAAATAACGCGTAGCTATTTCATACCAGATGTTCAGTTATAATGTCAATTTTCACCACACGCTTTCTCACACAAGAAGAGACGGTTTTAGTTTACTGATTTAGATGTTAGGCGCGACTGATAGTGACAGAAAAGAATTCACGCTTATTTCATTGCGCGTATTTATTATAAGTGCCTATTATTTAATATCATACTACTAAACTATCAGACGCCGACCAAATTAATAGCTACTTAAGCGACGTGCGATAGTTAGGCCATTAAAGAACACACAGTAGTGCCTTTAAATGTAAATCAGGACTGACGGAGTGGAATAGAGAGATCGTCATGGTTGGTCCCCGATCTAAAAATATAAATAAAGTAATCTTAAAAAAAAAAAATATGATGTAAAGATAAAAACTATATATAACAAAAAAACAGAAAAATCATATAATAGATAAATATCGCCACGGCTAAGAACACCCGAAAATATCAGTCCCTTTGAAAAATACGGAAAAAATAGCGAACGGATATAAAAAAAAAAACGTAAATCTAAAAGACGCCCAATAATCAATAAAGAAAAACAAATAAAAGAAAAGAATAATATAATAAGCTAAGAAATCTAAAAAAACTAGGCGTAAATGGCAAAAAAAAAAACTGCAATACTACCAAAAAAATAGCCAAAAAAAAAAGAAAGAAGAAATTAAAATATAAAAGAACACTTAAATTTAGATTAAAAAACAATTATAAAAAATCTATTATATCATAGAAAAAATAATGGGGTGGTATAGAATAAGAAATTTATGAATGATAAGAGATTAGAAAAAATAATCATATTTAATAATAAAATTTTTAGTCCACAATAAAATAAGCAAAAAATTTACATGATCACATTGTATATCAAAAACATTTGTGTAAAAAAACAAAAAAAAAAAAAAAAAAAAAAAGGGAATTTAATAACGTAACAGAAAAATATATAAAAAAAAAACGACGTTTGTAAATATCCAAAAAGAATGAAAGTGTTGGGTTTTAAAAACAAACACTTTATTTACTTTGGTTACACAAATAATATAATATAAGAAAAATAAATAAAAAAAAAGCCGGCCAAAATTTATAATTTTTTTAATATAAATAATTTTTTAAGATTATTTATTATAATTATATAATAACATTTTACTTCAAGTAAATTACAACACCTCCATTCCAAAAACATAACTACATTAAAAATCTTTAATTACAATTTTTTATTTTAATTTCCTCTATATTTTTCATTTTTTATATTATATATTATTTAAAATGGTTGTTGGAGTGTGCGGGGTTGAGGGGGGTGTCTGCCATCCGTGGACCGGGTGAGAGGTTGGGGTGTTGGGACTTTGGAGGGTTCGAGGGGCGCACATCTTGAAGAGCAAATAACATACAACATAACGAACCCCATACCCCCCACAAGGAAACACACTCGCTCCTTAAACCAACAACCCCCCCCATTTTGGGAATCTGAACCAGTACATATTAATCAAATATATCCAGGGAAAAATTTAAATTCCAAAAAACCAAGAGTAGGTAAGAGTGATTGAGTGGCCACTGTATGAAAAGAGAAAGTACTGAAATATATTTTTCTTTGTTTTAGAGGGAATTTTACCAACATTGGAAATTTCAAAAAAAAAACTTGGTTTTACTTAAAACTTGGTTAATATACGGGAACTCCTACGGCCCCCAAAAAAACTGTCTACTCTGTAAATAGTGCTAAACCTTCGAACCTTTGGGGTTATTAAATTTTTTTTATAGATCTAAAATCTATCCTATATAAAGGGCAAATTTTTCTTTATTTCAAATGTTATGTAATCTAAAATTAACTTTCTTCAATTTAGATATTGACTGTTGTCAAAGTTTAAAATTA
>JAMPIV010003754.1:17500-20000 GCA_024509875.1 Oreohelix idahoensis
AAAACCCACAACCCAACCCCCCCCCCCCCCCCAACCCCCCCCCCCCCAACAAACCACAACCCACCCCCAACCACAAAAACCCCAAAACCCCAACCCCCCCCCCAAAACCAACCAAAAAAACCACCCCACCCCCCCCCCCCCCCCCCCCCAAAAAACCAACCCCCCCCCAACCCACCCCCCAAAACCCCCCCCCAAAAAAACCCAACACCCCAAAAAACCCAAAAACACAAACCCCCCCCCCCCCCAAAACCCCCCCCCCCAACCCCCCCCCCCCCCCCCACCACCCCCCCCCCCCACCCCAAACACCCCCCCAAAAAAACCACCCCCCCCCCACCAACAAACCCCCCAAAAACCCCAAAAAACACCCCCCACCCCCAACCCCCCCCCCCCCCCCCCCCAAAACCCCCCCCCCACAAAAAACCCCACAACCCCCAAACCCCAACCCCCCACAACCCCCCCCCAAAAAACCCAAAAACCCCCCAACCACCCCCCCAAACAAAAAAAAACCCCACACCCCCCCCCCCCCCCAAAACACCCAAAAAACCAACCCCCCCAAAAAAACCCAAAACAAAACACCACCCCCCCCCCCACCCCAACACCCCCCCCCCCCCAAACCCCAACCAACCCCCACCACCCCAACCACCCAAAAACCCCCCCCCCCCCCCCCCAAACCCCCCCAACAAACCCCCCCCCCCCCCCCCCCCCCCAACCCCCCAACCCCCCCCCCCCACCCCACCCCACACACCCAAACCAAAACCCCCCAACACACAAACCCAACCCAAACCCCCCCCCCCCCCCCCCCCCAACCACACACCCCCACAACCACCACCCCCCCCCCACCCCCCCCCCCCCCCCCCCCCCACCCCCCCCCCCCCCACCAAACCCACCCAACCCCCCCACAAAACCCCCAAAAACCAAACCCCCACCCCCACCCCCCCAAACACAAAAAACAAAACCCCCCCCCCCCCCCCCCAAAAAAAAACAAACCCAACAACCCCCCCCCCCACCCCCAAAAACCCCCACCCCCCACCCCCCCCCCCCAAAAACCCAACCAACAACCCCCCCCCCCCCCCCAACCCCCCTCCCCCCCCCCACCCACCCCCCCCAAACAACACACCCCCCCCCAACCCCACAAAACAACCAACCCCAAAAACCCCAACCAACCAAACACCCAACCACCCCCCCCCCCCCAAACCCCCCCCACCCCCCCAACCCCCCCCAAAAAAAAACCCCCCCCAAAACCCCCCCCCCCCCCCCCCCCACCCCCCCACAACCCAACACCCCCCCCCCCACCCCCACCCCACACACGCCCCCCCCCCCCCCCCCCCCCAACACCCCCCCCCCCCCCCCCCCCCCACCCCCCCCAACCCCCCACAAAAAAACCCCCAAACCCCCCCCAACACCCCCCCAAAAAACCAAAACCCCCCCCCACCCAAACACCCCCAACCAACAACCCCCCCCACCCCCCCAACCAACCCCCCCCAACCCCAAAACCCCCCCCCCCCCCCCCCCCCCCCCCCCCCCCCCCCCCCCACCCCCCCACAAACAACACCCCCACCCCAAAAAACCAAAAAAACCACAACCCCCCACCCCCCCACCCCCCCCCCCCCCCCCCCCCACCCCCCCCAACCCCCCCAAAACCCCCCACCCCCCACCACCCCCCAAAAAACCCACCACCCCCCCAAACCCAACAAACCCCCCCCCCCCCCCCCCCCCAACAAACCCCCACACCCCCCCCAAACCCCCCACCACCCCCCCCCCCCCCCACAAAAACCCCCCCCCACCCCCCCACCCCAAAAAAACCCACCAACCCCCCCAACCCCCACCCCCCCCCCCCCCCCCCCCCACCCCCCCCCCCCCCCCCCCCCCCCCCCCCCCCCCCCCCCCCCCCACACCCCAACCAACAAAACCCAACCCCCCCCCCCCACCCCCCCCAAAAAAAAAAACCCCCCCCCCCCCCCCCCCCAAAAAACACCCCCCCCCCCCCCAAAAACCCCCAAAAAAAAAACAACCCCCCCAAAAAAACCCCCCCCCCCCCACACCCACCCCCCCCACCACCCCACACCCCCCCCCCCCCACACCACAAACCCCCCACCCCCCCCACACCCCCCCCCCCCCAACCCAAAACACCCCCCCCCCCCCCCCCCCCCCCCCCCCCCCCCCAAAACCCCCCCCCCCAACCCAAAACCCCCCCCAAACCCCCCCCAAAAACCCCCCCCCAACACCCCAAAACCCCCCACCCCCCACCCCAACCACCCCCCCCAACCCCCCCCCCCCCCAAAAAAAAACCCCCCCCCCCCCACCCCCCCCAAAACCCCCCCCCCCCCCCCACACCCCCCCCAAACCCCCCCCCCCCCCCCCCCCCCCACCCCCCCCCCCAACCACCCCCCCCCAACCCCCACCCCCCCCCCCCCCCCCCCACCCCCCCCCCCACACAAAAAACCCCAAAACCCCCCCACCAAAACCCAACCCCCCCCCCAACCCCCCAAACCAAACACAC
>JAMPIV010003754.1:25000-105600 GCA_024509875.1 Oreohelix idahoensis
CCCCCCCCCAAAACACCAACCAAAAAAACACCCCCAAAACACCCCCCCCCCCACCCCAAAAACCCCCCCCCCCCCCAAACCCCACCACCCCCCCAACCCAACAACCCCCCACCCCCCCCCCCCCACAAACACCCAACCCCCACCCCAAAACCCCCAAAAAAAACCCAAACCCCCCCAAACCCCCCAAACCAAACCCCCCCAAACCACCCCCCCCCCCACAAAAAACCCCAAAACCCAAACACAAAACCACAACAAAACCCCCCCCCCCCCACAACCCCCCCCCCACCCCAAAAACCCAAACACCCCCAAAACAACCCCCCCAACCCCCCCAAAAACCCAACCCCCCCACAACACCCAAAACCCCCCACCCAAACCCCCAAACAAACCAACAACCAACCCACAACACCACCCCCCCCCCCAAAACCCCCCAAAAACCCAACCCCACACCACCCAAAACCCACAAACCCCAAAAACACCACCACAAACACAAAACAAACCAAAACAAACCCCCCCACACAAAACCAAAAACCCCCCACACCCCCCCCAAAAAAAACCAAACAATACAAAAAAAACCAGAAACAAAATGTTCACATAAGTGCAAAACAATCATCGGCCACTAACTCCACCAATTAATCACAATTTTTTTCTAAGAAAAACTCAAACCAACCAACCCAGTACGTAATAACTATAGGTCGGGCAGTGTGTGGGTATTTAAAACTTATATTTCCAATTAACTCATCACAACCTCATTAAAGAACAAAATTTAGTCGACGTCGAAGTAAAGATCTAGCACTTAAACTGGTAGATTCCGTATATGTTTCAAGCATAAGATATCCTTAAACAAACCCGTAAACTAGTCCCAAATCCCTGGCTATGTTCACATTCCCAAATCTTGGTGTCCTACTGCCCTTAAAATTCCAAGTATAATTATCACTAAAGTTAATTTTGCCCCCAACTGATAGAAAGTCGAATCCTCCCATTAAAACATTGCAGTCTGCAAAATCCATGGTTTTCCAAATCTTGGAAATTTGTACAATTAAACTTTTTCCATGATGCTATGACTTGGTCTTTTGTCCCCTAATTTTCCAGACGTGTAACCAAATAGTGCCGTTCATCAAGAATAGATTCTTTCTAGCTCAGGGTCATCTTAACTAGCTCTGCATTTAAAATTAATCGTGGCCAGGAGCTTAAAAACATTCTTAACACTTAATGATTGCTTATAATCTTTCTTCTTTTCGAAGTAAAAATGTCTTTAAAATTATTTATAAAATACGTTTTCAGCCTCATATAAAACATTACAATTGTATCCCTTCAGGTTTCCTTTTCTTAACGCAGTGCCAATGAAATGTGGAAAAACGTTTCATTCAAAATAACAGTTTATCACCTCAGGAGCATATTATTCGTCTGCTTACTTGCATATTATTTTCTACCTTATCCGTTACTATATTTCCTCCACAACCAAATAGTTACAGACTCTCATAAATGGATGCTTGCGTAGAATAGAAAGATACAAGTGGTATGACAAGATCATCAATGTGGAACTGGTGACAAGAACCAGACAAGTGCCAGGGGAACAAGAGATGAGAAGAAGAAGATGGAGATGGATAGGACACACACTGAGGAAACCTGTGAAGAGCATTACAAGGCAGTCTTTTCTGGAATCCCCAGCATAAGAGAGGCAGAGGTGGACCAAGAAACACATAGAGAAGAGAACTGGAGACACATGAAAATGACGAGGAAAAACTGGAAAGAGCTTGAGCTGACGGCACGTGACAGGAGGACTTGGGGGGTGTGACAGGAGGCCTTGGCGTGTGACAGGAAGACTTGGCATGTGACAGGAGGACTTGGCGTGTGACAGGATGACTTGGCGTGTGACAGGAAGACTTGGCGTGTGACAGTAGGACTTGGCATGTGACAGGAGGACTTGGCATGTGACAGGAGGACTTGGCATGTGTTTGTTGAAGACTTATGCTCCTTGCAGAGCTAAAGGGCATTGATAGATTGAATGAATCTATTCATCAAGTTTCCAAGAGAAACAAGGAGACTAATATTTCTTCCATCATCCTTCCACTTGTGCTATTAATAATGCTGCTTATACTACTTTAACTGCTACTATCGTTAACTTCTTTTACTACTACTGTTTTAACTACCAATACCGTTAACTTCTACTACTACTACTACTATCACTTTAACTACCAATACCGCTAACTTCTACTACTACTACCACTTTAACTACCAATTACTAATACTTTAACTACTACTACCGTCAACTTCTACTACTAATACTTTAACTACCAATTACTTATTTACTTACTTAGTCGTTCCCCTTCTACCGTGAGGTGAAGAGGTTTCGAAGAGAGAGCGCCAGACTATCCTATCGGCTGTCTTCCTCCTGGCCTGGTTCCATTCTAGTCCTCGGTCCTTCAAAGATTGTCTAATTTAGTCCTCTCAGCGGTCTCTGGGTCGTCCTGGAGATCAGGATCCCTGGCTCTTTGTTTCCCATGCTTGTCGTGATAGCCGATCTTCTCCCATTCTAAATGCATGGCCAAACCATCTTAGTTGAGACTGTTCTACTTGGGTCTGCAGGGGGTGGGATTTTAGGCCTTGACGTATCGTCTGGTTGCGGACCATGTCTCTTCTTGTTACTTCAACCACCTTCCTCAGATACCTCATTTCTGAGGTCTGGATCTGGCTTTTGTGGGTTGTAGTCATTGCCCATGACTCGCATCCATATGTCAAGACTGGGACATAGGTGGAGCGGTATACAGCCATCTTCGTTTTTTTACCAACCTCTCTCTTGCTGAGGAATCCTCGATTTATGGCCTGAAAAAGTCTCCCAGCTGCTGCTTTTCGAGTGGCCAACTCTTTTTTGATGCCTCCCTTTCGGTCTATAATAGCTCCGAGGTATTTAAAGTGGTCGACCTGCTCCAGGACCTGTTCTCCCAGCTTAATCTGATGTCTTCTTTCTTCTCGTGATATCACCATGGATTTTGTTTTAGAGCTTCTTATGACCATCCCTCTCTTCTTCAGCTCTTCCTTCCAGACTTGCAGGTTGAACTGGAGATGTGCCTCTGATTTAGCAATCAGAGCAACATCATCAGCAAATGCCAGCTCTGAAATACATACCTGTCTCATCTTCCAGTACCCCACTGAATACTTTCTTGTTCTCTCCTTACATGCCTTGATGACATCGTCCATTAGGAGTATGAAAAAATAGGATGACAGGATATCAATTACTAATACTTTAACTACCACTACCATCAACTTCTACTACTAATACTTTAACTACCACTACCATCAACTTCTACTACTAATACTTTAACTACCACTACCGTCAACCTCTATTACTAATACTTAAAACTACCACTACTGTCGTGGAATATTCTAATCCACATATATAAATTAAAAGGTAAATATAAAGCCTAACAAATAAAATTCTAATAAAGAAAAGAGCAATGGTAAAATAACAGTGCTGTCACAAAGAATGTACTCGAAATCCCCTTTGTTTTATGCTTCGTCTGCAAATTGTAACGCTTTCACGTTGATAGTAAAAGCCTACTATATTATTATTACCCGCTTTCTTCAATGAAACGTGTGCTGTATTTCTTGGAAAAACATTTGAGATACGCAAGCTGAACAATGACCTAATTTTAATATTTCATTCATTCCATTTTATACACGGCGTAACTAAAGACAGATGGACTAAAGGATAGAGAGAAGGGAGAGGCATAAAGCCGAACACGTGCAACACTAAACACGCGTCGCGCGATACACAATTACTACTATCACGCGTGTAAGGCCACATGCACTAACTTTTTTCGGACGGACAGTGATAAATTCACTACCCTTCCCAGAGTTAGGTTTTTAAATCCTGAAAAACTCTTATTAGGAAGATGACAATAGATGGGTTTACGTTTGAAAACATTACAGTACCCAGACAGCACATCTTCGAAACAGGAGGTAGAAGGAATTGCATATTTTGAACGCAGCATATTAGCTCTATTAAATATATATATTTGGGTTCCTTAGGGTTTGCTGACAAAGAATATGTACAACGTTATGCAAATAGTCTAGGAATTAACAAGTTATAACCAAAATAAAATAGTGGGGATGCCTGACAGCATGAAATCATTTCTGCTCATAAAATTTTTTTATAACGTGTTTGAAAAAACCGTGCGTACGGAAATAGCCTACCATGTAAACTCCAAATTGATTGGAGCGCAACAAATATAAGACTAAACACGATTGGGCGGACTATAAATACTATCTTTGGTTGTTAGGGGAGACGTAGGAAGTTAAAATTTTTTCAAAACACTTGTCGAAACGTGGCTCCATTGGCCAGACTCGCTGATATACTCACTTAGGAGCGTTAGTTCGAGACCACTAGTTCAAATAAGCTTGATAAAGCAACAGTGCGTTGAAGCCAGCTCATATTTTTTGCTAAATAAAGCCTGGAACATAAGCAGATGGGAATTTGTGCCAGAATTCATTGCTAGTCAACGTATCTGTGTTTATTCTATGAATTGTGGGACCGTGGTCTTGATGGTATTGAGCAGCACCTGGTCAGAGCTTTGCTGAATCCAGAGTCGGACAGCATACTCCTTGGTCCATTTAGCTATCAGTGAGGTGTCTCCAGAGCCCAGGGGAGAAATCGAGCAGGGGAGTCTTTTCCTGCCGCCATCACGCAAGATAAGCTGATGTGGCCAGCTGAGCTCAAAATTATGTACCCCATCTTAAAATAACATTGTAACATAAACTTAAGAGGGGAAGTAAATTGTTTTAATATCAGGAACTGAGAACATCTCCAATACTAGTTCCAATAAAGACAAACTATTGAAGTCATGATGACAAATACCAACAGAGCTTGAACAAAACAAAACCAGTATTACCTCATATTACTACTACACAACTGACACACATAGGATACTTTTAATAATATATGTCACTACAATATTCATATTGATAAATTCTGTACATATAACTTGTAAGTAAAATTGATTGTGATTCCTGGTTCCCTTTGTATTTGAATCAGGACACATATTCATTCATAACAGCAATGAATACATATTGTTATTTGAAAAGTTATCAGTGACTCCTTTAAGATATCCTTTAGAGTGTTATATGTATGTGAGTGTCACAGTGTTGTCAAGTGTGGTGAAATAAATTAAATTGTTTATCTGTCTGTTGTTGTTATGACTTACACTTCATCATACACATACCCTAGACATACAACGTAGTCATCACACTATTCCAGAATAATTCTGACTGAGGTATACATATGTGGCAGCAAGTAAGGTTATATATAATACACTACTCTTATTAGATATATATACCTTCACAGCTGATCTCAGTCAGTACACTAAGTCCCCTATAAATATTTATAACATCCCACTTCACCACATATATTGGGGTCTCGCTCTTGGGATTTTGAATCTTTACCTATTAAAAATATTGGGGGTAATTCACTTCAGGGAATATAAGAATTAAAAGGTATCCTTGGGTGGAATTAAATAAGGTTGAGCTCACGGTGCCTGTGTTGTCCATTAGATATATATTTAGAGACTGAATTGTTGGTTAGACATTGTATAAATTTACCTGATAGACAATGGCGGACCTGGCCAAGTTTCGATCTGCTGCTGTTCAGACTGCAAAAGAGTTAGGATTAGATGGGCAAGTTATGGTTGCCTATGTCACTACGGAATGTGACAAATTTATTGAACGCGAAGAAAGAAGG
The DNA here is from genome assembly GCA_024509875.1 of Oreohelix idahoensis. NCBI lineage: Eukaryota > Metazoa > Mollusca > Gastropoda > Stylommatophora > Oreohelicidae > Oreohelix > Oreohelix idahoensis. Next base: position 30,735 of record JAMPIV010003754.1, read on the forward strand.
TTTGAAGCCGAAAGAAAGTTAGAGGCTGAAAAAGAAATTAAGAGGTTGCAGATTGAGGCTGAGGCTAAGAAATTGGAGGCAGAAAGAGAAGACAAAAGATTGGCTGCAGAAGGGAAGAGAAGAAATTAGCTGCAGAAAGGGAAGAGAAGAAATTAGCTGCAGAAAGGGAAGAGAAGAAATTAGCTGCAGAAAGGGAAGCAGAAGAAAGAAGATTGACTGCAGAGAGGGAAGCAGAAAAGGAGGAGAAGAGATTACAAAGGGAACATGAGTTACGACTAAGGGAGTTTGAGTTTCAGGGCCATGCTCCTGAAAATGGTGCCAGTCCCTTTGCCTCTGATGCCACTGCTAGCCAAGGAGCCTCAACCTCAGCTATGAATTTTCATTTAGATCATTTTGTTGAGAAAGACGATGATATAGAGAGCTACCTAAATAGGTATGAACTATTAGCTACCACGTATGGGTTAGAGAGAGAAAGGTGGAGCTTAAAGTTATCTCAAGGACTTCGTGGGGCAGCTTATGAAGTTTTTGCAAAAATGAGCAGAGGTGATCAGGAAAATTATGACATGCTAAAGCAGGCTCTTTTGTTAAGATATGAAAAGAATGCAGAATTCTATAGGAAAAAATTTAGGAATGCTAAACTACTGTCAGGTGAAACCTATCACCAGTTCTCTGCACGAATAGAGACATACTTGGAGAAAAGGACTTCTCTGGGGAAAACCCAAGATCTTAAGGAAATGGTCCTTATAGAGCAGCTAAGAGAGTCCATGGCTCCAGACCTGAGAAAGTTTCTCATGGAACAAGGTGCAGAGAGGCTGGGTGAGTTGCTAAATGTTGCTGAAAGGTATCAAGCAGCTCAAGCAGAGGTAACAGGTAATAAAAAGAAACAAGTGGATAACTTTAGGGCACCACAGAACTTTAATAAATTTGATCCTAAGGATCAAAACAAAGGTAAGCACCAATTTGATAGGCCACGGTATGAAAATAAAAATAAATTCCCACAATTCGATGAAAGGAAATATGATGAAAGAAAATCTTTCAACCAAGGAAAAGGTGGTGTAAAAATTGTAAGATGAACAATCATGACACTGACCATTGTAGAAGGAAACCTCCTCATTGTGCTGCTATGACATCGGGGAAAAAGGAAAAGAAGGTCAAACCTGAAGAACTACAGGAACCATACCACCCCCCAGTGTGTGAAGATGTCATCTGTAATGGTGTCACTATAAGGTGTTTATATGATACCGGTTTAGATTACGATTCCGTTGTGAGTTCTCACCTGGTGCAGGCCGATCAATACACCACAGAAACAGTGGAGATTCAAACTGCAACCAAGGATGTAGCTACCATGACACTTCCCGTCGCCCGAATAAAAGTGAAAACGCGATATGTGGAAGGAATCATAAAAGCAGCAGTGATAAATGAGCCAATCTACCCTCTAATATTGGGGTGTAGATATGTCTTCTTGGGGAATCCCAAGAGACCTGTGATATGGCAACAGTGCAGACCAGATCACAGTCAAAAAAGGAGGAGGATAATCCCATAAATACTCACCCAGATGAGATGAGGAAGGCACAGGCTGGGGATAAAACACTCAAGCCTTGTTTCAGAAAATTGTCAACTTGTCATACAACTCCAGGCAAGGGAGATTTTTACATGAAAAAACAAGTTGATGTATAGGAAGACTGGAGCTAGATCCAAAGGTCAGGGACAACTGGTACTTCCTAAAAGATATAGGGCAGACTTAATAAGGAGCCTACATGTGAAACCAGATGGGGACCATGAGAAGATAGGTACCATCATTCAAAAGGTGGCTCACAATTATTATTGGCCCAAAGCAAGATGGGACATTGAGAATTTTGTAGAAAGGTGTAGCATAGCACATGAGGGAACACCCACAAGTGGGAACATGGATCAGGACCTGGACACGCCACGGGGCAAAATTAGGCCTGATAATAAAAAGAAAAATAGATTTGATAAAGTGGACCAAATGGAATGGGAAGCCCCTTTTCACGGACAAGCTTCACTTAACTGTTTTACAATGGCCACTATGCGGAGAGTGCAAAAAGATGTCTTACCCCAGGATAAGCCGACAATCCCTCAATCGGACTTAAACAAACTGGAGGAAGAGGATGTAGAGAGGAAATCTCTCATCAAGAATTTTAAGTGGGGAGAAAGCCCCAGGAAAAGAATTGGTAGCGGTCGTTTTGTGAATGATAATTCTGGGAAGAAAAATCATCACTATAGAGCTTCGAGTGGAAGAGACCATACCGGTGCATGGACAAATAGGTCCACACAATTAAAGGTCCATATGTAGCTTTGTTAAGAACGTGGACTGATGAAAAGGCAGAGGAAAACATTACATCTTCATACCAATATGTGAATGAGCTGACCACTCGTTTAAAAACTGGCTGGAAACTTGCCAATGAAAATTTGAAACAAGCCAGGAAGAAACATGCTGCCTATTATAACAGGAAGGCGAAAGACAGAAATTTGGCTGTGGGAGAGAAAGTACTGCTTCTTTTGCCCGGGAGTCAGAATAAGTTACAAATTGGATGGCAGGGTCCATATACAGTTTTAGAGAAGGTGTCTAGAACAAATTATAAGATAGATAAGAAGGGGAAAGAAAAAAATCTATCATGTGAATCTCCTGAAGAAATATTTGGAAAGAGAACATCAGGAAGAGACACACTTGTTGACCTTGTCCATCGCCATGGAGATGAAAAAGGAACCACTTTCATCATTTGAGTATCCATTACACCCCTGTGAGACAGCAGCACAGGTGAAAATCAGTACACATTTAACGAAAACTCAGAAAGAGAGAGTGCAACAGGTTCTAAATAATCATGCAGAGGTGTTAACAGACCGACCAGGGCATACAAACCTATTGGAATATGATATGAAACTGATAGACCCCACACCTGTCTGTATGAAACCATATTCGATTCCGTTTGCTAAGGAGAAAGCTTTGAAGGAAGAGATAGACTATCTATTGAAGGAGGGAATTATTTCACACAGTGAATCCTCATATAGTTCCGGTGTTGTACTCTTAAGGAAGCCCTCTGGAGAACATAGACTCTGTATAGATTACAGGAGACTGAATGCTATTACAGAAGGACAGGTGGATCCATTGCCGGATACAAATCAGCTGTTTGCCAGTTAAATAAGGCTAAATATTTCTCAAGGGTGGATCTGAGTAAAGGATAATATCAGATTCCAGTAAAACCTGAGATCAGACAAAATTGTTGGATGTAAACATTTCGGAGGAACGTAATGAATCCCTGAGTTGCCTCTTTGATTGAGGATATTCCGAATGTTTCATACAGGATAATAAGAAGATTATGGGATCCACTACGAAAACTCTGCTATCACCAGGTATATGTTATCTCCTCATAACGTACATTTTGAGGGAAATATAATGTTCTCTGGACATGTCATTGCGCAGACTCAGAGAAGAGAAATGGTGAATACGGGTTGCGAAGCAGCATTAAGACAAGCACCACACTTGCGGCTGTTCAGTAACATAACCGAAATATATTATTGGTTGTAGAAGTCTGAGGCAGATTTCATGAGTAGTGCCTACTCTGAATGGACCCAACTACATAAAACCATGATAGCACCACAGCAGAGTAAAGTCAAGTTGACTTACATTTATCTATGTGTATATAGAATAAAGGACTGACATATAATGTCTGTTTTAAGAGGGGAGGTGACGTGAAATATTCTAATCCACATATATAAATTAAAAGGTAAATATAAAGCCTAACAAATAAATTCTAATAAAGAAAAGAGCAATGGTAAAATAACAGTGCTGTCACAAGGAATGTACTCGAAATCCCCTTTGTTTTATGCTTCGTCTGCAAATTGTAACGCTTTCACGTTGATAGTAAAAGCCTACTATATTATTACCCGCTTTCTTCAATGAAACGTGTGCTGTATTTCTTGGAAAAACATTTGAGATACGCAAGCTGAACAATGACCTAATTTTAATATTTCATTCATTCCATTTTATACACGGCGTAACTAAAGACAGATGGACTAAAGGATAGAGAGAAGGGAGAGGCATAAAGCCGAACACGTGCAACACTAAACACGCGTCGCGCGATACACAATTACTACTATCACGCGTGTAAGGCCACATGCACTAACTTTTTCGGACGGACAGTGATAAATTCACTACCCTTCCCAGAGTTAGGTTTTTAAATCCTGAAAAACTCTTATTAGGAAGATGACAATAGATGGGTTTACGTTTGAAAACATTACAGTACCCAGACAGCACATCTTCGAAACAGGAGGTAGAAGGAATTGCATATTTTGAACGCAGCATATTAGCTCTATTAAATATATATATATTTGGGTTCCTTAGGGTTTGCTGACAAAGAATATGTACAACGTTATGCAAATAGTCTAGGAATTAACAAGTTATAACCAAAATAAAATAGTGGGGATGCCTGACAGCATGAAATCATTTCCGCTCATAAAATTTTTTTATAACGTGTTTGAAAAAACCGTGCGTACGGAAATAGCCTACCATGTAAACTCCAAATTGATTGGAGCGCAACAAATATAAGACTAAACACGATTGGTCGGACTATAAATGCTATTCTTGGTTGTTAGGGGAGACGTAGGAAGTTAAAATTTTTTCAAACACTTGTCGAAACGTGGCTCCATTGGCCAGACTCGCTGATATACTCACTTAGGAGCGTTAGTTCGAGACCACTAGTTCAAATAAGCTTGATAAAGCAACAGTGCGTTGAAGCCAGCTCATATTTTTGCTAAATAAATCCTGGAACATAAGCAGATGGGAATTTGTGCCAGAATTCATTGCTAGTCAACGTATCTGTGTTTATTCTATGAATTGTGGGACCGTGGTCTTGATGGTATTGAGCAGCACCTGGTCAGAGCTTTGCTGAATCCAGAGTCGGACAGCATACTCCTTGGTCCATTTAGCCATCAGTGAGGTGTCTCCAGAGCCCAGGGGAGAAATCGAGCAGAGGAGTCTTTTCCTGCCGCCATCACGCAAGATAAGCTGATGTGGCCAGCTGAGCTCAAAATTATGTACCCCATCTTAAAATAACATTGTAACATAAACTTAAGAGGGGAAGTAAATTGTTTTAATATCAGGAACTGAGAACATCTCCAATACTAGTTCCAATAAAGACAAACTATTGAAGTCATGATGACAAATACCAACAGAGCTTGAACAAAACAAAACCAGTATTACCTCATATTACTACTACACAACTGACACACATAGGATACTTTTAATAATATATGTCACTACAATATTCATATTGATAAATTCTGTACATATAACTTGTAAGTAAAATTGATTGTGATTCCTGGTTCCCTTTGTATTTGAATCAGGACACATATTCATTCATAACAGCAATGAATACATATTGTTATTTGAAAAGTTATCAGTGACTCCTTTAAGATATCCTTTAGAGTGTTATATGTATGTGAGTGTCACAGTGTTGTCAAGTGTGGTGGAATAAATTAAATTGTTTATCTGTCTGTTGTTGTTATGACTTACACTTCATCATACACATACCCTAGACATACAACGTAGTCATCACACTATTCCAGAATAATTCTGACTGAGGTATACATATGTGGCAGCAAGTAAGGTTATATATAATACACTACTCTTATTAGATATATATACCTTCACAGCTGATCTCAGTCAGTACACTAAGTCCCCTATAAATATTTATAACATCCCACTTCACCACAAAAAACTACCATCAACTTCTACTACTAATACTTTAACTACCACTACCATCAACTTCTACTACCAATACTTTAACTACCACTGCAGTCAACTTCTACTACTATTACTTTAACTACCACTACCATCACCTTCTACTACTAATGCTTTAACTACTACTGCAGTTAAATTCTTCTACTACTACTACTTTAACTACCACTCCAGTTAACGTCTTCTACTACTACTACTTTAACTAACACTACAATCAACTTCTACTACTACTACTACTACTATAACTACCACTGCCGTTAACTTCTTCTACTACTACTACTTTAACTACCACTGCAGTTAACTTCTTCTACTAGTACTACTTTAACTACCACTCCCTTTAACTTCTTCTACTATTGCTACTTTAACTACCATTGCAGTTAACTTCATCTACTACTTTAAATACTTTAACTACCACTGCCGTTTACTTCTTCTACTACTACTGCTTTAACTACCACTGCATTTAACTTCTACTACTACAACCTAACCTTCGAGGTGAAGACCGGAGTACGACAGGGATGCCCCTTATCAACCACTCTATTTTTAACAGTCATAGACTGGGTGATGCGCCAGACAACAGAGGGCAGTCCAAGAGGAATAAGATGGACTACATTTTCTACATTGGAAGATCTGGAATATGCAGATGACATTGCACTGCTGGCACATTCACATCAACACATCCAGGAAAAAACGGATAGACTTAATAAAATTAGCCAGCAGGTGGGCTTGAACATCAATTTAAAGAAGTCTGAGGTCATGACGCTCAATGTGAACAACCCTGAGCCCATATCAGTAAGGAATCAGCAACTGGTACAGACAGATACCTTCACATACCTAGGAAGCATAGTAACACCAGACGGTGGGGCAGGCAAATACATCAACATCAGAATGAATAAGGCAAGAACAGCCTTCTTTAGCCTAAATAACATCTGGAAGTCCTCCCAATACAGCACAAGCACAAAATTAAGATTATACCAGAGTTGCGTGCTTTCTGTGCTTCTCTATGGTGCGGAATGCTGGAGAGTCACAGAGAAGGAAATGTCAAAATTGTCCTCTTTTCACACAACATGCCTAAGAAAAATTCACCGCATCTTTTGGCCGAATACCATCACCAACCAAGATCTGCTTACTCGTAGCAAGCAAGAGGACATGCACACCATCATAGCTGGCAGACGCTGGAGCTGGGTTGGTCATGTCCTCAGAAGAGACCCCGATGCCATCACAAGAACAGCTATGTTTTGGACCCCTGAAGGAAAGCGAAAGAGAGGCCGACCAAAAACAACTTGGCGGAGGACTGTGGAGGCTGAGATGCAAAGAATGAACCAGAGTTGGGGCACTGTACGAAGGATGGCCACCGACCGTGCAAAGTGGAATCAATTTGTTGTTGCCCTACAAGACGCCACTAGGCGTGATGGCCACTGACTGCTTTGACGGTCGGTGGTTAAGGATCGAAGAAGAAGAAGACTACTACTTTAACTACCACTGCATTTAACTTCTTCTACTACTACTACTACTACTTTAACTACCACTGCATTTAGCTTCTTCTACTACTACTACTACTTTAACTACCACTAAAACTAACTTCTTCTACTATCACTACCATCAGCTACCACTACCATTAACTTCTACTACTAATACTTTAACTACCAATACCGTCAACTTCTACTACTAATACTTTAACTACCACTACCATTAACTTCTACTACTAATACTTTCACCCGTGTGTTGCCGGGGCCCGAAAGGGGAGCAAAGAATAGTAACACTGCACCCTACCATGCATGTCGTAAAAAGCGACTAAGGAGGGTTTGGGCATGGGGCTGTTTACCCCATCCCGTAAAAACTTCGCACAGTGGGCTGATCACCTGCTTGCCAACCAATCTGATTACGGAAACAGCGATAGATTGTTTGGTCTGTTTTTGTTCCACAAAGACGCCACTAGGCGTGGTGGAAACAGCGATAGATTGATCAATTTGTTGTTGCCCTAAGACGCCACTAGGCGTACTGGCCACATACTGCTTTGCCGGTTGGTGGCTAAGGATGGAAGAAGAAGAAGACTAATACTTTAACTACCACTGCCTTTAAATTCTTCTACTACTACTACTTTAACTACCACTGAAGTTAACTTCTTCTACTACTATTACTACTTTAACTACCACTGCCGTCAACTTCTACTACTAATACTTTAACGACCACTACAATCAACTTCTACTCCTAACACTTTAACTACCACTACCGTTAACTTCTTCTACTACTACTACTTCTTTAACTACCACTGAAGTAAATTTCTTCTATTATTACTACTACTACTTTAACTACCACTGCCGTTACCTTCTTCTACTAGTACTACTTTTTACTACCATTACCATTAACCTCTTCTACTACTACTACTTTAAATACAACTGCCTAACTTCTTCTACTACTACTACTTTAACCACCACTGCCGTTAACCTCTAATAATACTACTACTACTTTAACTACCACTACCGTTAACTTCTTCTACTACTACTACTTTAACTACAACTGAAGTTAACTTCTTCTACTACTATTACTACTTTGACTATCACTACCGTCAACTTCTACTACTAATACTTTAACTACCACAACCATCAAATTCTACTACTACTACTTTAACTACAACTGCCGTTAACTTCTAATAATAATACTTTAAATACCACTACCATCAACTTCTACTACTAATACTTTAACTACAACTACCATCAACTTATACTACTAATACTTTAACTACAACTGCCGTTAACTTCTACTTCTAATACTTTAACTACCACTGAAGTTAACTTCTACTACTATTACTACTTTAACTACCACTGCCGTCAACTTCTACTACTAATACTTTAACTACAACTACCATCAACTTCTACTACTAATACTTTAACTACAACTGCCGTTAACTTCTACTTCTAATACTTTAACTACCACTGAAGTTAACTTCTACTACTACTACTACTTTAACTACCACTGCCTTTAATTTCTTCTAGTACTACTACTTTAACTACCACTGCAGTTACCTTCTTCTACTACAAAGTGTGTGATGTGTAACCAGTGTCCGGTAGAGATGCACGTGTGATCTCTAACAGCTACTGCAAGGGATAATGAACTCTGAAATCACGGGATCATGAGCAGGAATATGTATCCAGCAAAGCAAAACCCAATCTGGGAATCAAGGAAGGGGATCCAAGAAAATTGGGATCCACCAAAAACGTGGGTTCCAACAAACAAACTGGTATCCACTAAAACTGGTATTCTACATGAAAAGCGACTACATTGGCTTTCCGTTTGTTCCGGGACTCTAGGATATTCTCTGCGAAATACAAAGCACTTTGACATATTCTATTAGTAACACATATATGTTTCTGTTAATTATACACTACAGTGGTCTATGGTTCGATCCCTAGATGAGGCGGGAATTTTTTTAGGCCACAAACGGCTCCTGGGTCGACCCAGCCCCAAATGGGTACCAGAGCAACTCTGGGAAGGTTAAGGCGGCCGGCGTGATGCCGACCACATCACCCCTCGTGTGCCGACGGTCAAAATAATATGGGCCTAACACCATATTCCCAATATGCCTCAATGAGCGTGTAACGGGTTCCTTTACATTTACCATACACTACAGTACAGACAACACCCCAAAACGACAACTCTATTTCCACCCCCCTCCAAAATGTGGTTGACCTAAATCTGGCGATCCCTGGTCATTGGCTCCGCCCTTTATCCATTAAATCGGCTCGCGCAATGGCGCGTGGCTCGCAAACTAGGCCACAAACGATAGAATCACAATACAGGTAAACATATTCATGTATATACATGTACTGCTGGGGGAGGGGGGTGCCCCTTTCCGTGCACTCAGACACTTAATTGCCCGGGGTGAACCTAGGAAAGTATTATACATACACAGCAGGGTTAGCCCTGTGTGGGGGAGCTCTTTACTCATTTAGTAGTAATCATTCGAAAGAATGCAGTGTGTTCCACAATTGTAGGGTTACCTAAAAATACCGAAAAAATTGCTCATGCACGTCAAAGTTTATAACACAAGCTGGGCAGATACAATAATCATTATAATATATATATATGTGCGTTTAGAAATATACATTATTAAATATTAATAATTGTATTATACTTTAGCACATTCATTTTGCCCTAATTTAATACTATATTATGTATTTCCGTAGAAAGTTTATATTTTTAATTCCTGTTCAACGGTTATAGTAGAGAGCATTTTGATTAACACTGTGTGATAACTCGTACAGACAAAAAATGATAACTTTAACTGGGTTTATTTAACGTTTTTCACAGCGTCTTTTTTTTTTAAATCTTCTCCATGATATTCATTGTAAGTATTAATTCATATCGGCAAAATCTAGTGTCAAACTGTTTAGTCAGAATCTACTAGATTCAACTTATATTTAATTTGTACTAGATGATCTTGATGTGTGGTACCTTTTTTGATTATTTCCTGATTATTTACTTTGTTGATTAATTCACTGATGTTCACATGGTCTTTATATTTCCCTAGTTTCTGTGTTATCGTATTTTTTAAAATATTGTTTTGTTTTTTCTTAATGAAATTGCCCCTGTTTCTTCGTTTTTTTTTTCCCCATCGTTTGTCCTGACATCTCCCCTCTGTATTCTACATTTCTAGTCCATCTGTTTATGTTAAATGTTTTGAATGTTCATCTTACTTACTATTTATTGGTCATCTGGTTTCAGGGTTTTCTTTGTATTTGTCATCGTAACAGCAGAAGTGTTTCCGACAATCTTACTTTTATTGTCTTCTCCCGTACTCTGTAATTATTGAGATGTATTTTAGTGTTCCCCTGTATAAGATTTTTATTATTTATGTTCCTTCTATTTTGTGACCTTTCCCTCAACGAAATTCTATTTTTTTTTTTCTTGTTATTTGCAAATTGATCTCCGAGTTACTATTTTGCTGTATATTATGGATTTCACCCTTTTTATAAATGCTTTTTATCCTATTGTTGCTTTGTTGCAGATTCTAAATGTTAAAAAAATTCAACTCACGCGTGCTTATCATTACGTCATTTGTCCTACTTCCGTCTGTGTATGTTTTATTGTTCAAATTAACATTTTTTTTTCTTCTTTGTAATACATCACTCAAATTTACACGCCCCCCCCCCCCCCCCCCTCCCCCCCCCTCCCCCCCCCCCCCCCCCTCCCCCTTACCCCCCCCCCCCCCCCCCCCCCCCTACCGTGATCTAGGTTTAGTCATTGTGTTTACTATCGCAACAATAATTATAAATATAAAGTCTTCTAGCAATATTATAAATAAAAAATGTATCTAAAACACAAAAACCTTCTTTCACTCTAAATACAACGCATAGCAAATAGTACCAGTATAATGAACGACATCGCATATTGACAAATTGATTAAGAAACTAAATGGTGTTCTTGACCTTCAAGAAACAGTGTGGCCGGGTAGGGTAGAGGGGGTTGCTGTTTAAATCGAGAGTATTGGATTTTGATGACTAGCTAGCCTGCTAGAGGTGATGATTGCTCTCTACAGTCTTACAGGATTTAACCAGGTTCGGGGATAATCCTCTATGATGTTTTATTTTTAGAGCAGTTGGTTATTTTTTTTTTTATTTGTTTTGCACCTGTAGCGATTAGCTTTGGTATGATACCTTAATAATTTGTATGATGGCCAACTGCAAGCATATGATTCGTCAACAGCATTTGTGTTCAATGAAACAAATGTTTATTCAATTTTCAACAAGAACTGGGTTAAGTCAAATGGTAACCAAACCAAATTTTCATAATAGCATGTTGACATTAATAAACAAGTATAAAAGGTCAATGTATTATTTCCAGGATGCAACATTCCTTTTTATGTCCTTAAGTCTTTTCAACTTGTTAACTTGCAACAACATGGCGTGGTTCCTCTATCTTTCAAGTGTTCCTTCGTTTTATTTGTTAATGTGGTCTAGATTTCACGTTTTTCTTATCTCTTCATTTCAATGAAGAGCCAAACTTTCTCTTATTCATTAGTATTCCTTAGTTTGACGTTCTCTCAGCTTAAGGACCTTCATCCTTGATAAAAGGTTCAGATATATGCCTGGGTTTACAATTCTTTACCCAGTTTTCGAGCGTAGCTCTGTTTCAGTTATGACTGTGGGCTCTAACAGCTATTGCATTCAATTCTTAGCACTACTTACGGTTCTCGTGAATTCACAAAACATATCATTCTACATTTCGAAGTTACACAGTTGCATTAATTGTGCGAAGTCAATCTCCTCTATTAGAATATCACTGAGCAAGAAGAATTATGTCTTCTCTAGACCGCTCTACATTCATGACTGCCCAAAAAATGGCTTCGTCTCTCGTTCATTCCGGGGAAAAAAAGGACTGAGCCTAACCATTGGTTGGAAATCACGTGACCAACGCAACTATACAAGCGAAGCTTACCCTAAATAATGCGTGGCGTTTCGAAGCTAAACTGGCCTAATTAAACATCTGCGTCAAGATTTTTTAATCTTCTGTTTCTATAAAAATTTATTTTATATGTTAATATAGTCTGTATCTGAAGACTCACGGTATACGCGGTTACAACAGATTTGCAAGGACACAGAATCATTCTGAGTGATAAACTTTAGGAAACAACTCAAAACAAAAAACAAAAACTGCATATATCTAATTCCCCAGTGATGACGCATTTATGAAGCAGTTTACCATCTATTCCTGACTGTGCAAATGACTGGGAGGTGACAGTAGATCTACCTGCGCGAGGGACATATCCTGAAATCATTAGGTGATCTCGTAGACGACCAGATAAATGTCTACATTCCTCATCGTTGCACCAGATTATAATGATTGGGCTGAGAGTGTCGTTTGAATCATGATTGGACGAGCAACAATCGTTTACTTTGGCCAAATATAATGATCTGGTCACGAACTTGAGACATGATAGGTTCACAGCAAAAGTCATAGCTGTTGAGGTAGGGGCAAGAGATTTAGTGCCTGCCTCAGTGTATGATCTACTGAAACTATTGGATGTGAAAGTGATAGCTGTAGAGATAGGCACAAGAGGTCTAGTGGCTGTCTTCGTGTATGATTTACTGAAACTATTGGATGTGAAAGGACAGTCAAGCACAAGGGCACTACAGAGGCTCGGTTAAACTGCGGAAAGGGCATCGTGTTGGCTGTGGAGCAGCCACAACTCGGTACAGAATTTAGGACAGTAATTTATTTACACTAAAGTGGTTACTTTCACAGTTTCCTTCAGCTGGCAGCATGGATAAAACCAGGAGTGAAGTTAAAAGCTGCAACCAAGGTGGAATGGATTCAATTCCCAGCGCAGGCTAAAAAGTCTACAGGAGGCTGTCATTTGGGAGTCATGACCCAAGTGGGCCAGCCCCCCTCAGAGTCTAAGGGAGATTAAAGGGCCGAAACACTTGATCGACCGGGGGACTACGTCTGATGATCAGATTGTCTCCTGTTGTAGCGCTCTGTAAAGTTTCCTATCTTAAAGTTAACAGTGACGCTAGTATCTTCCCTGCTGAAGATTATCCCAAATCTTACACAAATCAGTCAAAACACAGAAGAGAAGCTGTCGCCATATTATTTACTTGCCCGATTTTTTTTTCTTCTCGTTCCATCTCTGCCACACCTACTGTCTTAATGTAAAGTAATAAACAGATAGTTAATTAGTTTTCTACTATGTAACCAGTGTTTCTGAACGGGGGCGGAACCGCCCCCTGGGGGCGTTTTCAAGATGTCTGGGGGCGTTCTGATGGGTCGCAACGATTGGGGGTCACTTCTTCCATTCAGGGGGGCGTTGTGTACATTTTTACAAGAATCAATATGAAACAATTACAAAAGATATTCCCCTTCCCATAGCTTGTAACACGATAGTTTTTATTGGCCCTGCGTCCCATGGAGTGTTTCAAGGATTCCAAACGCAAAATTTTAGTACCTGGGATGTTACCATTGTCAGGAGACAGTAGGTGGAGATTTATGTACCTTCAACACTCGAAACATTCGTTAGCCTCTCGACACACCCAACCTTCTCACCCCACTCTAGAATAATATTTTCTTCTGGAAACACATTCCCGACAAACGTTGACTAACCCGTGAACACATCACAGCCCCTTCCCTACTCTGTCCACTTCCACAGCACGACTCCCTCCCAAAACATTCCCCGCACAATCACGTGTCCCTGCCGAAAAATGAACTTGTGGTGTATATAATTCCGTACTTAAACACATATTTAATATAACTATGCTTTTATAAATGTGCTTTCTCTGTTTCTTTAATATTATAAGAAAAGATAACTCATTAACTGCATTGCTTTTTTAAAAGTATGGTGGAATATATATGTGTGTGTGTGTGCGTGTGTGTGTGTGTGTGTGTGTGTGTGTGTGTGTGTGTACACGATAAAGAGCAAGGGGTGTTAAAAGGGTGGGGGGGGGGGGGGGCTTTTTAACATGTTAGTTGTCAAAAGGGGGCGTTGCTACTATCAGGGTTGAGAAACACTGATGTAAACCAACGGAAAGAACTTTCTTCTTTCCCTTTTTCGCTCTCTGTGGAGAATGATCTACCAATACATTAGCACTAAAGTAGGAACCCTGCGACAAGACTCGCTCCCTGTGGAGAATGATCTACCAATACATTAGCCCCCTAAAGTAGGAACCCTGCGACAAGACTCGCTCCCTATGGAGAATGATCTACCAATACATTAGCCCCCTAAATTAGGAACCCTGCGACAAGACTCGCTCCCAATGGAGAATGATCTACCAATACATTAGCCCCCTAAAGTAGGAACCCTGCGACAAGACACTTGTATGCACTCGCAGTTGTGGTTTTTGTATCTGCTTATGCTGCACGATGGGGACGCTAGTCTCATCAGCGCAGTCCGTGTCTAGCAATCCTATCCAAGGAACAAGGGGCAAGGCTCAAGATTTCCGTGAGTGTTCAAATCAATTTGCATTATTCCCCTCATCACACACGGTGTGAGTAAAACGCGAGGTTACAGTGTACAGCTCATAAATATTTTGAAGCAGAAAATCAGCAAGTCTATAACTTGTTCACAATTCATTTGTTACGATTTCTATAAAAGACGTCGTAGAGAACTGCCAATGATTCGACAATATCCGTACTGTAAAACTATTCTTTTATGAAGCCATCTTCTTTTTATTTTTATTTTCCCAATGATCCGTGAGCAAAACCATAGATGAACTACTTCTTGAGTAACAATTGCTACAACCGAATTACGTAGGGCGAGATGCTGAAAATGAAATAACGGGAAAAAATGATGATTTTAATTAATAAGAGGGGGAAAAGTTGATGGGATAGAAGAAGTGTGAGATAAAATGAATAAACAAATAAACCAAGGACAGAAAGCAAGAAAATATATGTTGATGTTTTGAGTTTGAGAGAAACTCTCGGAGCATGTCAAAATCAGTGGAAAGTCAGTGATTTAAGACATGCTACAAGGTATAAGAGGCATTATTTTGTGTGCATGTAATATACACAGAGGTACAAGCTTTTCTCTCTTACTCAGTGCTAGACTGCAGGTACAATCATCATCATCATCCTTCAGCTTCTCAATGAGCATAGGCCTTCAGAAAATGTAAGCCAAGTTTTCTTGTTCTTTGCCATCCGCTCATGGTCTTTCCATGTCCATAAATAAATAAATAATACATAAAGGTATGTTTCAGGCACTCGTGAGAAATAAAGAAGTGGACAACTAGACAACAGAAAAACAACAGAAGTGATAGGTTTCTTATTTGTTATTTATTTGTTATCTTTCCGTGTCCCCTCTCTCATTCCCCTACATTTCCGTCTGCAACTCTTTTCTCCGTTGTGTTCTTTGGTCTCCCTCTGGGGATTCCAGAGAAAGAACATGGACAGACCATTAGCTGATGGCACGGGGACAAGAAATTTTGGCATAAGTTTGTTGAAAGCCTGTGATCCCTTTTGAGTATGCTTCCAATTCCCTTCTCTTTGTGTTTTTCCGTCCTCCTCTTTGCCTTTTACTGTCATAAAATTAACCATGATACAACGTTAAAATATCTCCAATGATACAACGTAGGGATAAAAACTAATGCGTAAGCTACTAGAATACATGATCGCCCACGCCGCGGGTCATCACCCGCCATGGAAATTAAATTGTTAAACATGAAGGCAAAACGTTACCCTTGGAACGGGATGAGAACGAAGATCAAAAGGAAAAAATCTGACTGAACGCGTGCTTGAAACTAGCAAGGCTAAAAGACGCAATTGGTGGGGAAAGGAGGAAAACGTCACGTCCCCAAGTTGACATAAAGTAAAGAAATCGACAAAAGGGACCTTAGCGATTATACGCAACAGTCATTTCTTGGACGCTTTTGCGATAACTTAGTCCGTTTATTTGAATTCAGCGGCATACGCAGTATAGAAGATGCTAGAAATATTTCGAAAAAACAAGATAACCTTGAAAAGTAACTTTTTCTTAATAATGATGTTAGGAATATAAAACCTAGCTGGCCGGATGGCCCATCTTGAGCAGTGAAATAATATGCTTTCATTTATACAGACGGATAAATAATAAGAAAGATATTGACAAAAGACTGTGTTGTTCATATCAGCGAGCGTCTGCATTGAAACAAAAATGTCCCTAATTTAAAAAAAACTGCAGCCTTGAGACTCAAGTGCTAAAATCTAGTTGGAATGAAAGAGACGGGATGGGATGGTGAACTGTGGCTAAAAATAACTTTAAAGGCAAAATTGTGTAGGGGAAGGCGGAGTTGGTTCAAAAAACAAGTGTGTTTTTTTTGTGAAACGCAAGTAGAGACGGACGGACCAACAGACAATAAGGCATACTTGACTGAGGTATGACTGAAATGACTTTTTGGTAGGAGGTTTGAATTTGAAAGAAAAAAAGGCGGTGATTGGCCATAGATGAATATATTATCGGCGCTCAGACGCGCATTTTTGCCATTCGTTATAAGTTGTCCTAGTAGACACAGTGAATTATTTAGTGGTGTAATTCCCAGAAGCTAATTGAAATATTTAGAGGGACGCCATATTAAAGGCAGCAGCTCAGCTGAGTTTTGCTAGCAATTAACTGTGTTCTATATTCATAATTCTGGTAAGACTGAAATTATTTCTTTGTATATTTTAGTATGTGTTTAATGTTTCGAGTGATTTGATACTGCCATATCAAAATCTATCCCTTACAACAAGTAAGGATTCGCTCTAGACCCCCCGCCCCAGTTCAGGGTCTAGAGACAAATAAAATACATAAACTCCAGCAAGGATTATGAAAGACAGATCAAGTGTTGAGATCAGTGGAACATATCACCTATCCTATTCTATGGCAGGAAGCTAATGAACATATTTCAGAATATGTAGTCTGGGAGAACTTATCCTATGTGAAGCGAACTTGGTAAGATGTGTTGTTTGGTCAAAGAGATCTGACCCGTCTATGTGGTGTTGTTGTTGTGTGTAGTGTTGTGTCCAGAAATGGGTTAGAGGATGGAATTCTGACACATGACCAATACTTTATTGCAGAGCTGTGAGTTTTTTTATTTGGCACCAATGTGGTGTCAAATGTGATGTTGAAGATTACAAGAGTGGACCCGTGCAGTTTATATCTTGGCAGAGCAGCCGTATATTGCCCCCAAGCACGGAGAGGTGGGGCCACCATATTCCAGCACCAGAACTACTCATTCCAGATACGTGAGCGTCTGGCCTGCTGGAGATTCACAAACTCATTTCTAACACACCAATTATATTTCCATCAATAAATGGACCATGTTAGTAACCATAGACAGGGAGTGATGAGGCCACCCCAACAGCACATCCATAAATCGTTCTCCCATATAGATTACAACTATAAACAGTAGTAATATTAACTAGTATTGAAAAATACATATGTACACTCTTTTCATTTATTATGCCATATATTCATGCATTTCATTAATAATTGCAAAACCTTTCATATGCTCTGACCAAAATAAAACCTTGGTTCAGAACAAATAAATTTAAAGAAAATTTTTCTATCAAAATTTTACACAACTTGAGTTAGTTCAGTGTGTTATAACATTTTATTAATATTATTAGACTTATTAAATATCTGTGTGGGTGTATGCAAACTACCACAACACATTACATATCATACCCTAGAATTTTAACGTAGCCACATTCATTAGATAAAAAAAGATAGGTGTGAGGTCGGAGTGGTAGCAAGAAGGGCCTTCTGACAATTCACAGCTACATTTTATCTCAGGAGCCTTCACAGCTGACCTCATGCATCACACTTAGTAATATCACCATCATACAATACCATCAATCCACTACATATATTGGGGTCTCTGGTCCCGGGATAATTAGCCTATCAATAATATTAGGATCTCCTGGGGGGAGAAATAAATTAGGGGAACACATTTTAAAAATTAAAAGTGTCCCTGAAAATAAAAGTTGGTGAATCTTCACAGCCAGTGGTAGTTAATTGATTAATTAATTAATTAGAATTATTTTAGACTAGAGTAATTAGAATTACTTTAGTGGTTGGAAATTTTACTTTGCTCATTGCTAGAAGTGTTTAAAAAGTATGGCGGAGCTAGCCAAATTCAGATCAGCTGCTGTGCTAACGGCAAAGGATATGGGAATGGATGGTCAGGTTTTAATTCAATATGTAACGGCTGAATGTGATAAGTATATTGAACGGGAAGAAAGAAGATTAGAAAAAGAGGCTGAAAGAAAATTAGAGTCTGAAAGGTTGGCTGAAGAGAAGAGGTTACAAATTGAGGCTGAGACTAAGAGGTTACAAATTGAGGCTGAAAAAGAGGCTAAAGCATTGGAGGCAGAAGAAAAACGACAGCAAAGGGAAGCAGAAGAAAAAAGATTGACTGCCGAAAGGGAGGCAGCAGATAAAAAGGCCGAAAGGGAGGCAGAAGATAAAAAGGCCGAAAGGGAAGCAGAAGATAAAAGGTTGACTGCCGAAAGGGAGGCAGAAGATAGAAGGTTGCAGAGGGAGCACGAATTACGACTAAGGGAGCTGGAGCTACAAGGCCAGGCTCCTGAAAATGGTGCCAGCCCTTTTGCCTCAGATGCTACGCCCAGTCTGGGAGCTTCAACATCAGCCATGGGGTTTCATTTAGACCATTTTGTTGAGAAAGACGATGACATAGAGGGATACCTAGGACGTTTTGAGTTATTAGCTACTACATATGGGTTAGAGAGAGAGAGGTGGAGTTTAAAGTTATCACAGGGACTGAGAGGTACTTCTTATGAAGTCTTCGCAAAAATGAACAGAGAAGACCAGGAGAATTATGACATGTTAAAGCAGGCTTTGTTATTGAGGTACGAAAAAAATGGTGAATTTTATCGTAAGAAATTTAGAAATGCCAAACTGTCGTCTGGGGAGACATACCACCAATTCTCTGCCAGACTGGAAACCTATTTGGAGAAATGGACTGCTCTGGGGAAGACCCAAGATCTTAAAGAGATGATCATGATTGAGCAATTGAGAGAGTCCATGGCTCCAGACATGAGAAAATTCCTCATGGAACAAGGTGCAGAGAAGTTGGGGGAGGTTTTAAATGTCGCTGAGAGGTATCAGGCAGCCCAGGCAGAGGTAAGTGGTGCTAAAAAGAAGCACATAGACAATTTTAAAGCTCCACAGCAATTTAATAAATTTGATAATAGAGAGCAGAGAAATAAAGGTAGGACAAACTTTGAACGGCCAAGAAATGACTACCGAAACAGAAACTCACAGTTCAATGACCAAAAATCCAATGAAAGAAAACCGTTTAACCAAGGAAAAAGATGGTGTAAATGGTGCAAGAAAGATAACCATAACACCGAATTTTGTAGAAGGAAACCTTCAAACATTGCTGCAATGAAGTCGGGGACGCAAAGATTAAAGGTTAATCCTAAGGGACAGTAGGAACCTTATCACCCCCCCAGTTTGTGAGGATGTTATTTGTAATGGGGTCACCATAAGGTGCCTTTATGATACAGGTTTGGATTATGATTCAGTTGTGAAGTCTAGCCTAGTGGACCCAAGTCAGTATACCACAGAAACAGTGGAAATACAAGGGGCAACTAAGGACATACCACTCATGACACTTCCCATCGCAAGGATAACGGTGAAAACTCGCTATGTGGAAGGAGAAATCAGAGCAGCAGTGATAGATGAACCAATCTACCCTCTGATATTGGGGTGTAGATACGTCTGCTTGGGGAATCCCGAGAAACCTGTGATCATGGCGACAGTGCAGACCAGGTCACAGAAGAAGGAGGAAGAAGGTGAACCTATAAATGCTCATCCAGAGGAGATGAGGAAGGCGCAGGCTGAGGACAGGACACTCAAGCCATGTTTTAAAAAATTGCCCAAATGCCACACACCTCCGAGCAAGGGGGAATATTTTATGAAGAACAAACTATTATACAGGAAGGCTGGAACTGGAACAAATGGTCACAACCAGCTGGTTCTTCCCACTTCATATAGGGATAAAGTGATGGAACTCGGGCATGCGATTCCCTTCAGTGGTCACATGGGGATCAGCGCCACAGGACAGCGTATAGCTTGTCATTACTTCTGGCCAGGGATAACGGAGGATATAAAAAGATATGTCAAATCCTGCCCAGAATGTCAAAGGGTAGCTCCAAAGCACTGGACTGCTCCTGCAACTCTAGGGGAAATGCCCATAGTGGGAACACCTTTTGAGAGGGTTGCAGTGGATATTGTGGGACCTCTCACTCGGACCAAGAGGAGGAACAGTTACATCCTTACTCTGGTGGACACTTGTTCTATGTGGGGAGAGGCGGTAGCCCTGCCATCAATTGATTCAAAACATGTAGCAGAGGCACTACTTACAATATTTACCCGATTAGGATTCCCGCATCAAATCTTGACGGATAATGGCTCTCAGTTCAAGGGGAAACTAACGGAAGAAGTTTTTAAGCTATTTCAAGCCAGACACTTTCATTGTAGTCCGTACCATCCGCAAGGGAACGGCCAGGTAGAGAGGTTCAACGGGACTCTCATTTCTATCCTGAGAAAGCTGGCACACGAAAAACCGGATCTATGGGATCAATTCCTGCCCGCCGCATTGTTTGCGTATCGGGAGGTACCACATAGTTCAACCGGGATGACTCCCGCAACTCTGCTATTTGGGAGCCAATAAAAGGTCCATTAGAAGCCTTATTAAGGACCTGGACAGATGAGAAGGCGGAAGAGACTGTTACCTCATCTTATCAATACGTGAACGAACTGACCACTCGTTTGAAAGCTGGATGGAAACTGGCAAATGATAATTTGAAACAAGCCAGGAAGAAACATGCAGCATATTTTAATAGGAAGGCAAGGGACAGAGAACTAGCTGTGGGAGAGAAGGTGCTGCTTCTACTACCCGGTAGCCAGAATAAATTACAAATTGGATGGCAAGGTCCATATACGGTTCTAGAGAAGGTGTCTAGAACAAACTATAAAATTGACAAAAAGGGGAAGGAGAAAGTTTATCATGTAAACCTGTTAAAGAAGTATCTGGACAGACCACTCCAGGAAAGCACCCCCTTACTGACCTTAGCTATCGCAACACAAATGCAAAAGGAACCACTCACCTCACATGAATACCCATTACATCCTTGTGAAACAGCAGCACAGGTAAAAGTTAGTAAGCACCTGACTAAAAGCCAGAGGGAGAGAGTTCAACAGGTTCTGGAGGAACATACAGATGTATTAACAGATAAACCAGGCCATACAAATTTGCTACAGTATGACATGAAACTGGTAGACTCAAACCCAATCTGTATGAGAGCCTATTCTATTCCGTTCGCGAAGGAGAAGGCATTGAAGGAAGAAATAGATTATTTGTTGAAGGAGGGGATTATTTCACACAGTGAATCATCTTTTAGTTCTAGTGTCGTTTTGTTGAGAAAACCGTCTGGGGAACACAGACTGTGCATAGATTACAGGAAACTGAATGCTGTCACAGAAGGACAAGTGGATCCATTACCAGACACAAAACAGTTATTTGCCAGACTGAACAAGGCAAAATACTTTTCAAAGGTGGATCTTAGTAAAGGCTATTACCAGATCCCAGTGAAGCCTGAAGTGAGACCTTATTTGGCTTTTAGCACTTCGGATGGGCATTATGAATTCAACATGCTACCATTCGGACTGAAAAATGCTCCGAGTGTATTTTCAAGGATGATGCGCAAATTGTTGGATCCCCTGAATAACCCATGTATCACGAATTTCATGGATGATATTCTCGTCGCCACAGAGACATTTGAAGAGCATATTGAAGCTCTAGAAATGTTATTTAATAGGCTTAGGGAGGCGAACTTGACTGCTAGGCCAACAAAATGTTGCATTGGATGCAAAGAGTTGGAATTCTTGGGACACACTGTATATCAGGGTAGCATGACCCCTGATCCCAAGAACTTGGAAAAACTGCAGAGAGCACCTAGACCACGAACAAAAAAGGACGTGCGATCATTCGTGTCGTTATGCGGATTTTATCAAAAATATATCAAAGATTTTAACTCTATTTGTGCTCCTCTGACTGATCTGACTCGCAAGGGACTTCCAGATAAAATTATTTGGACTGCGCAAAGTGAATTAGCGTTCCAAGATTTAAAGGAAAAACTCACTAGCAAGCCTGTTACCAGTAATTTTAATTGAAGGGGACGTGATCTGGAAAATATTAGGTGAGCAGATTAGATTATGGGTTGTCATTGCTTGAAGACGTGATTGTCTTTAATGTTATCTTAAATTGTAATAGTAGAAGTAAGGTTACAAAGCGTGTGAACGCTAGTCAGTTCAATTGTGAAGGTTTGTTCACTCCGAACTGTTTTGAGATACGGGTGTTTAGCTATTTGTGGCTAGCCCGTGCAAGTAGTGAGACTGAACGGTGTTTTTGAACAGTCGGGTCTCGTAGCTGTTTTAGGGGGAAGATGTGTATTCCCGTGGGCAGTGAGTTTTGGGCATCGATCTGGAGAGGTCGCCCGATATTGTGTGTTCTTGATAGTAAGCCTGTACAGTGCTGAATATAAGAGGCCATGATTTATGTAAGGCCATTATTTCCTTAGAGAGGATAATTGTGTTATGTGAAGACATGTTGATAAATGATATTATTGCAAACTGCTGGGTGAGCAGTATTGTGAATATTTTGATAAGGATCCATTAATTTACACATGTCAGATAATAGCGCTAATATGAGTAAAGGCGAGATTATTGCAGACTGCCAGGTATGGAGTCGTGTGAGAAATTGCTGGTAGGACTCATTAGATTATGACAGCGCTTATGTGCGGAGAGTATCTTGAGGACGCTATTTATGCAGTAGCACGGCGATGATGTGAGCCGTTTGCTATCTGTGAGGAGGCCATATTTACGGATCCATTATTATATCTTATAGCGCAGGAGGAGTATCTGGAGGATACAATATTTATGCAGTAGCACGGCGATGATGCGAGCCGTTTGCTATCTGTGAGGAGGCCATATTTACGGATCCAGTATTATATCTTATAGCACAGAAGAGTATCTTGAGGATGCTATTTGTGCAGTAGCACGGCGATGATGTGAGCCGTTTGCTATCTGTGAGGAGGCCATATTTACGGATCCATTATTATATCTTATAGCGCAGGAGGAGTATCTGGAGGATACAATATTTATGCAGTAGCACGGCGATGATGTGGTCCGATTGCTATCTGTGAGGAGGCCATATTTAGAATATTATAGCGCTAATGTGAGGACAGGTGGATAGCGCTGAGTTGAGGAGTATCTTTAAAGAGGTCATGGATATTGTAGTATCTGCATGATTCTGAGATGTGAGAAGTACTTTATTATTGTATTGCTATAACTTGTAGTTGACTATAACTGTGTATTCTGTGTTATCGTAACGTGTTATGGTGTATTAAACATTCGTTAACAGTACACCTGCCGTTATAACCATCTATGACTTCTACGTGCGTACCTGTGTTGTGAGTGATTGTTCCTACACGCACGCACTCAATCAACTACAAAGAAACCAGTATATAACAAAGCCTATTCTCAAACTGCCGGATTTGACACAGGACTTTGTCTTAAGAACCGATGCCAGTAATGTAGGACTCGGAGCGGCTTTGTTGCAAAGATCATCTTCACCTGATGGGGAACTGAAACCAGTCGCTTATGCAAGCCGCAAATTGAATAAGGCGGAACAAGGATACTCCACAAGCGAAAAAGAATGTTTAGCGTTAATCTGGGCAATAAAGAAGTTTCAAATCTATCTGTATGGTAGAACTTTTGTGGTCGAGACGGATCATCAGCCTCTCGTATTCTTATCTCAGGCTAAGCATGAAAACACAAGATTGCTGAGGTGGTCTTTATTGCTTCAACCTTATCAGTTTAGTATCCAATATATCCCAGGCAAATTGAATGTCGGTGCAGATTTCCTCAGTCGGCACCCCTGTGATCAAAATTAGAGTAATGGCAGGCGTGAGGAGAGATTTTATCTATGTGTATCACTGGTTTTAGAACTTGCCGTAGGCATGTTTTCAAGTGGGGAGATGTGTCATAAAATTAACCATGATACAACGTTAAAATATCTCCAATGATACAACGTAGGGATAAAAACTAATGCGTAAGCTACTAGAATACATGATCGCCCACGCCGCGGGTCATCACCCGCCATGGAAATTAAATTGTTAAACATGAAGGCAAAACGTTACCCTTGGAACGGGATGAGAACGAAGATCAAAAGGAAAAAATCTGACTGAACGCGTGCTTGAAACTAGCAAGGCTAAAAGACGCAATTGGTGGGGAAAGGAGGAAAACGTCACGTCCCCAAGTTGACATAAAGTAAAGAAATCGACAAAAGGGACCTTAGCGATTATACGCAACAGTCATTTCTTGGACGCTTTTGCGATAACTTAGTCCGTTTATTTGAATTCAGCGGCATACGCAGTATAGAAGATGCTAGAAATATTTCGAAAAAACAAGATAACCTTGAAAAGTAACTTTTTCTTAATAATGATGTTAGGAATATAAAACCTAGCTGGCCGGATGGCCCATCTTGAGCAGTGAAATAATATGCTTTCATTTACACAGACGGATAAATAATAAGAAAGTTATTGACAAAAGACTGTGTTGTTCATATCAGCGAGCGTCTGCATTGAAACAAAAATGTCCCTAATTTTAAAAAAACTGCAGCCTTGAGACTCAAATGCTAAAATCTAGTTGGAATAAAAGAGACGGGATGGGATGGTGAACTGTGGCTAAAAATAACTTTAAAGGCAAAATTGTGTAGGGGAAGGCGGAGTTGGTTCAAAAAACAAGTGTGTTTTTTTGTGAAACGCAAGTAGAGACGGACGGACCAACAGACAATAAGGCATACTTGACTGAGGTATGACTGAAATGACTTTTTGGTAGGAGGTTTGAAAGAAAAAAAGGCGGTGATTGGCCATAGATGAATATATTATCGGCGCTCAGACGCGCATTTTTGCCATTCGTTATAAGTTGTCCTAGTAGACACAGTGAATTATTTAGTGGTGTAATTCCCAGAAGCTAATTGAAATATTTAGAGGGACGCCATATTAAAGGCAGCAGCTCAGCTGAGTTTTGCTAGCAATTAACTGTGTCCTATATTCATAATTCTGGTAAGACTGAAATTATTTCTTTGTATATTTTAGTATGTGTTTAATGTTTCGAGTGATTTGATACTGCCATATCAAAATCTATCCCTTACAACAAGTAAGGATTCGCTCTAGACCCCCCCGCCCCAGTTCAGGGTCTAGAGACAAATAAAATACATAAACTCCAGCAAGGATTATGAAAGACAGATCAAGTGTTGAGATCAGTGGAACATATCACCTATCCTATTCTATGGCAGGAAGCTAATGAACATATTTCAGAATATGTAGTCTGGGAGAACTTATCCTATGTGAAACCAACTTGGTAAGATGAGTTGTTTGGTCAAAGAGATCTGACCCGTCTATGTGGTGTTGTTGTTGTGTGTAGTGTTGTGTCCAGAAATGGGTTAGAGGATGGAATTCTGACACATGACCAATACTTTATTGCAGAGCTGTGAGTTTTTTATTTGGCACCAATGTGGTGTCAAATGTGATGTTGAAGATTACAAGAGTGGACCCGTGCAGTTTATATCTTGGCAGAGCAGCCGTATATTGCCCCCAAGCACGGAGAGGTGGGGCCACCATATTCCAGCACCAGAACTACTCATTCCAGATACGTGAGCGTCTGGCCTGCTGGAGATTCACAAACTCATTTCTAACACACCAATTATATTTCCATCAATAAATGGACCATGTTAGTAACCATAGACAGGGAGTGATGAGGCCACCCCAACAGCACATCCATAAATCGTTCTCCCATATAGATTACAACTATAAACAGTAGTAATATTAACTAGTATTGAAAAATACATATGTACACTCTTTTCATTTATTATGCCATATATTCATGCATTTCATTAATAATTGCAAAACCTTTCATATGCTCTGACCAAAATAAAACCTTGGTTCAGAACAAATAAATTTAAAGAAAATTTTTCTATCAAAATTTTACACAACTTGAGTTAGTTCAGTGTGTTATAACATTTTATTAATATTATTAGACTTATTAAATATATGTGTGGGTGTATGCAAACTACCACAACACATTACATATCATACCCTAGAATTTTAACGTAGCCACATTCATTAGATAAAAAAAGATAGGTGTGAGGTCGTAGTGGTAGCAAGAAGGGCCTTCTGACAATTCACAGCTACATTTTATCTCAGAAGCCTTCACAGCTGACCTCATGCATCACACTTAGTAATATCACCATCATACAATACCATCAATCCACTACATTTACCCTGGGGATTGCCAAACAAGTTCTGCCTTGTAATGCTATCAACTAATGTCTTCTTGTGTGTACTATCCTATGCCATAGTATTTTCTGTTTACTTCTTGCTTCGCTGGCATTAACCTCGCTACTTCCATCAGTGCCGCATTAGTGATCTTGGCAAATCATTTCATCCTTCAGTTCTGAGAATACACCCGTTTATGAAAGCGTGTAAAGTCTTGGTTATCCTTTGCCCTGCTCTCCATGTTTCACTGCTATACAATAGGACTGCTGTGAACTTTAAATCTGAATGTTCATATTTTTCTGTGTTGAACTATATATAAACTGTTTATTCCACACACATCGTGGCCTCTACCGAAGAAAAAAAAAATTATAATACGATACGCATACGAAATGAGTTGTTGTAATGGACGTCAGCGTGGGAGTGTAGACACTCGGATTCTTATATGGAATTTTCACAATTGATAGGGAGTATCGATAAGAGAGCTTTCAACGTCCATTGCCGAAAACAATCATAATATAAATTTGCAAGTGAATCTAGCCAGAATGTCTTCTCTCGATAGATAATTAAAAAGAGGCTGTTCAGAACCAAAAGTTCCATAATCCACTGGCATTCGTCTTGTTCTCGTCGTCGGTTTCACATTTGGGATTTTGTCGCCATATTTCAATCCTTCTGTTATGTACAAGCACTCATTTATGAAATACTGTAACTTTCTGATTGTCGTTTTTGTTGTTGTCCATGTTTCAGATATATACAAATATATATTTATTATGCAATTTTAATTGAATTTTATTTGCATATATCCCCCAGCTCATTGAAAGCTCCTGTTGCCTTTTTATATTATTTTATATTATTATGAGGGTACTTTGTATTTATTGCGGTCAAGATATATGTATGAGTCAGCTTCACATAGCGATATGTCTCCAAGTGCAATCAGGAAAACATTTGCTGCATTTATTATCATAATCGTTGTCTTT
Organism: Oreohelix idahoensis; assembly: GCA_024509875.1. NCBI lineage: Eukaryota > Metazoa > Mollusca > Gastropoda > Stylommatophora > Oreohelicidae > Oreohelix > Oreohelix idahoensis. The sequence goes on from JAMPIV010003754.1 coordinate 58,278, forward strand.
TCGCTGTGTATTTTTAAACAAACTTGCTGTAACCATTCATTGTGTATCCACAATTTGTCTTGCATCTTCTTACGGTTAAGGGGCAGAAGAACCAGATCGTTGGCAAAATATAAATCATTTGAAGACCAAAAAAAAAAGATGATAAATCAGACACGGGCGTAGTTTCATTTACTTGCATTATAAATTAAATGACACAAAATAAAACAATATTCGTATTGATTTCTCTTTACCTGCATAAACAAATTAAATTGCTTATATTTTCTGTTCAAATAGGCAAATACAAAAGACACGAGAGTGACTATATAACACACAAACATACACGCAAAACAATTTCCGGTTTACAGTTTCACACACACTCAGTTTATTGCGCACAGATTTTAGTCACTGGAAAAAAATTGCTCTTACAGATAGGGTTGTAAAAGTTTCTGAAGACCGGCAAATCCGGTCCAGTGCTAGCTGATAGAAATGTGTAGTTATTTTCAGGCCTTAGTAGTTACACTACACTACATCACAGACACCCTTCAATAACACAGGCTCACGGCAGCCAATGCGACAGACTTGGCTCAAGAACGGACACTTCAGCTCCCCACTACGCTTCACGGCAATAGTGTACATGTGAAACATGTACATGAAACATGTGCTTGGGTGTAATTTTTTTATTTTATTTCGTTGAGGTGGTTGCCTTCTTGTTGGCGAGGCACGCGTCATTTAACCTAGACTGAAGTCCTCAAGTTACATCATAGCGCAATTGGCATTCAAACATAAGTGAACTTTGACAATTCAAGTGTATTTACTTACTTTGCTTTACTTTGTCCTCCTACTATTGCCGTGAAGCGTAGTGGGGAGCTGATGTGTGCGTTCTTGAGCCAAAAAATTCAATTAAAATTGCATTATATATATACACACCCAAGCACATGAAACATATGTGGAGACGCGGTAGCATAGTGGTTAGTGCACTGGCTTCCTAGCGCAGTAGTCTATGGTTCGATCCCCAGATGAGGTGGGATTTTTTTAGGCCACAAACGGCTCCTGGGTCGACCCAGCCCCAAATGGGAACCAGAGCAACTCTGGGAAGGTTAAGACGGCCGGCGTGATGCTGACCACATCACCCCTAGTGTGCCGACGGTCAAGAAAATATGGGCCTAACACCATATTCCCAATATGCCTCAATGGGCGTGTAACGGGATCCTTTACCCTCCTTTACATGAAACATGTACATAAATGTGCTAACACGCACACACACATATATATATAACACAAACACACACTTATTTACAATGGTGTAGAAGAGCCATAGATAATAAGATTTTTTGTTCTCTTGGAGTTACGATTGGTTTTATTATTCTCGTACAATATTTGTTTTACTTCGCTCGATTTTATCGCGCCCTACCTCCCCATTCCTAAACACACGTTGCCGCCCTGGGCGACTGCCTAGTTTAGTGCGCAGCTGGCAGAGAGAATAGTAGCGATTCACCCCCGTGGCTAGGGGTGGGTGCCGTTCGGAGTGTCCTGGTTCGATTCCCGGTAAGCCTATCACTTCTGTTGTCTAGTCTTCTACTTCTTTATTTCTCACCGAGTGCCTGATAACACGTGACCTTTGTCTGTTGTTTGTTTATTTATTTACTATTTTGCGAAAACATAAAACCGGCTTTTCTCATAGGCCATTAAAAATTGGAGGGAACATCGATCCAGATACAGTCATGCGCCGCATAACGTCCATTCGGATAACGTCCGACCGCATATACGTCCGTGGTCCCATAATGTTATAATAGAGTTCAGAAATCCCGATCGGAGAACAGGACGAAGTGGACGTAACCGGACGTAGCGAAAGCAACAGTTTCCCGCACGCAACACGTGTATCTCATTTCTCTAGTATACAGTACAAAGCGATTGCGATGCCAGGCGTATATTGGTACAGTACATATATAACCTATAATACAGTACATATGTCTTGATAGTCATAATAAACGCCCATGTCACTGGCCTATGTATGTACTTTACTGTACTTACTATCGTTATTTTAATGAGAACTTTTGAAAATACATTACCGTATGCGTACAGTATCTTGGCTATTTAGTCAATACAGATACACTACAGTATCCCATATAACTTTGCTAAGTAAAGTATGGAGTTCGCACAACGTCCAAATCGCATAACGTCCTATTTCACAGAACGTATCGTGGACGTTAAGCGGCGCATGACTGTACATGTAAATATATTTTGTTCCGTTAAAAGCCACTTATTCGGGAAAGTGCTAACTCAAAAACAGTTAAATAATTACGGACGCTACTTTATTATTTTTTTTACAGCTTCAAGTTAAAGTGTCCTGTTATTATCATAAGTTCCTACATATTTACATATTTTTTACATTAAACTGTGGTACTGCAGGCCATAAGAGCGAAAAAGAGAAAAGGGGTCCACATATGACGTAACAAAGGGGGTTCGGGGTGCGGGGCTAAAATTGTGTGATGAAGTGTGACGATAGGGAATGAGTATCGAAGTAGGGAATGAGTATCGAAGTAGGGAATGAGTATCGAAGTAGGGAATGAGTGACGTAACACACAAAAAAAGGAGTGAGGCTCGGTTTTTTTCGTAAATGCTAGCAGAACAAAATAGATTTTGAAACCTGCATACTCAGCTTGTATCCTCAATAGTTAACAACTCCCTGGTGCACTACTGACATATTAATATAACAATTTCAGCTCAATATACATTTCGTTTCTTTTTTTTTTTTTTAGTATGGTTTAATACAGACAATTGCAGTAAACGATATTGATCTGGAAGCTAATGGAATTTCTGGTTCGTTCAATGGAGAAGCAAGTCATACATTGCCGTGGGATAATGATAATGAAGATAAATCATTCAGTGATAACAATTTCACTTTTTAACCCTTGAATTGTTGTGGACTTTCTCTCAAACTTAAAATTATTTGTTAAAACTATACGTTAAGTAAGAACTGAAGTTCTTTTCTTACTAGCAATAGACTGGGTTATGAGAACATCGACATCACAAAACAGAAATGGAATCCAGTGGACTCTGACTAAGCAGTTGGATGATCTGGATTTTGCTGATGACTTGGCTCTTCTGTCCCATAACCGTAATCAGATGCAGGACAAATTGAAAACACTCGATCAGAGGTCGCAGCAATTGGGTCTGAAAATACACAGGAAAAAGACAAAAATAATGAGAATAAATGCATGTAATGATAACAGGGTTGAACTTGAAGAAGCACCAATAAAAGATGTAGAATCGTACACATATCTTGGCAGCAGTATAGACAAAGCTGGAGGGACAGACAGTGATATCAAAATAAGAATACAAAAAGCAAGAGGAGCTTTCATTGCATTGGGAAATAAATGTAGACAGTGATATCAAAATAAGAATACAAAAAGCAAGAGGAGCTTTCATTGCATTGGGAAATAAATGTAGATCAAAGATGAGAAGAAAATCGGGGGGGGGGGGGGGGGGGGTGATAACTTTTGACGTCACATAAGACGTCTGGGTTTCTGTGACGAAATGTTACAATGGGGGAAAGGGAGGGGATGTTAAAAATGGCAAAAGTTGCGTGGCATCATATGTGGACGACATCAAACGCGAAATTAATTATACGAAATTCAACATTTTAATATTAATGAGCCAGAAATAACCTTAGCAAAACAAACTAACTCACAAAGATTATGATCTGGCCCAGTTCAAATAAAAACTTGAACGCATTCGTTCAAATTAAAGGATGAATTATCGATGAGATCATGCTATTCATAAACCTCCGGAATTCTTCGTTAGAAAGATGAAAATGTCTCCATCAAACATTCATAAATCAAACCCCAATAAGCAAAAGATTTTGAATATCAGATCAAGAATTTTTCCCTCAATGTAATTTTATTTTTGCGTTTGCATTTATCTTTCCTATTATTTATTGTGTTTCTCTATTTCTGATTATGCTGTTATTAATAGGTTTCTGTAAATAAAAACTAAAAGCTTAAATGTAATAAAGTTACGTGTTCATAAGTGAAAAGATCTCGTTGCGGAGATCGGGGAAAGAAAAGAATGCTGCTACTTAATGGGTCGGAAACGCACAGGAGCGAACATGCCCTGGTAGAAAAACTCCATGTTATAATTAATGATATCAAAGTTTCTAGTATCAATATCATCGCTGAGAGCAGATCTGATATTTGTGGTACCAATAACTAAACTCATCTACACTGCACAAAAGTTACCAATATGGAAACAGCAGTGCATTCCCTGAAATTATAGAAAACATTCCTGGTATTGAGAGAAAAGAGAGCCCGGCTACTAGAGAGAATATAGATAACCATAAAATACATAAAGAAAAATTGCCCAAGCAACACCTGGACCCATGCACGACCAGATTGATCAGCAACAAATGCAACATAAGATGGTGGAGGAATCTTTCTGAGCTTAAGCACTGGTACACAACTTACATTTTTAAAAGATGTCAGTGGCAACAAGAAAATTCTCAAGTAACAAGAGCAGCGGCAGAGGTCTCGAAAACTGCAGAGGTCCTAATGGCAGAGGAAAGCACCGAGACACACGTCGCTTTCTTCACAGACAGCAATGTCAGTAATTGCAACGCTGAAAAGCCAAAATAGTGCTGACCTGGATGACCTAACTATATGCTCCACAAACTATGATAACGATTCAAAACAGTTGTGGAACAGTGGATCACGTCACATTGTAACATCTCCGGCAATGACGAGGCTGACAGATTGGCAAAGAAAGATGGAAATCTACCTCAGCCTGATAAGCGTAACTTTCTGTCACGAGCGTGTGAGGTTTTAGAAATATTTGTCGAGTTTGAAATTTTAGTGAAATCGACAAAGTAAGTGATCTTTCAGATTTATAGAGAAAACACATATAATGTGTGAAAATATGGCGACTGTATGACAACCTGGATGGAGGGTGTCGTAAATTTAGATAGGTTTGAAGATATTTATGGTCCCGCCTGAGTAGAGTGGATGGTGACAGTACGTGAGGCGTAAAGGTGTGAGAATAGATTTCACGAGTGAATAGTTTAAGGAGAAGATCTGTCTTTGGAATGAGTAGTTTCTCTAGTCCAGCCTATCTATACGACTATCTTTTAGTACCAGACAATCTTGCACCTCCCTGTATATAGAAATATAAGTTTAACGAAACACACACACACAATTATGTGACAACAAGACACACAAACGTGAAAAACTATGGTAAAGTGGGTATGGGTCTGACCAACACACAAAGGTAAGTTCTTTTGTTGTTAATTATTGTTTAAGCTTTACAACATCGAATATCTAAAGAAAGATCAAATAAAATCAGAATTCATACATAGAAAATAACAGAATACATGTGCCCTCCCCCTTATTGAAAAGAAAAGAACCCAACAAGTTAATAACCCCAAAGGTCAAAGATTAGCACTATGTTATAGAATAGACAGTACAGAAAAGAACATTCTGGTCCCGTCTGAATAGAACTGGAAAAGGTGGTAACTCAGTGAGAGATAAGGTAAAGAAATAGATTTCACGAGTGAAATGGTGAAAAGGTAGAGTTTGTCCCTGGATTGAGAAGATATTCTAGTCCAGCCTATCGCTACGACGGAAATTTGTTTATCAGACAGTTTACCTTTCTGTATATATTAACATATACGCTATAACCACTCACATACACACACACACACAGATAAGTGACGACAACTTGACGCACAAACGTGAAACTATAGTAATGGAGTAGGGATATTGGGCCGAGATAACCAACACAGGTAATTAAGTTTTATGTTAAGTTTATTTATCATAAAGAAAAAAAAACTTCACAACATCCAGTATCAAATATAAAATATAAAATCATATGTTACAGGAATAATAAAGAAATAGACCCATAAGTGCAATTCCCTCTGTTGAGACAAGATACTGCTAGAAGAAGATATTAACCCCCAAAAGGTCAAAAGATTAGCACTATGGTATAGAATTTGACTATACTGTAAAGAACAGAGTTTCTAATTAATCTATCCTGAAATGAACAGTATTAGCAAACATAAGGGAGAAAAAAACAAAAACAAAGTGAGTACAATGATTATACAATAGAAGAATTATTCATTCCGTCTTTCTCTCGCTTCAGACACCCTGTGGCCACATTTCAGTCTCGCTTACCTAATCGTTGATTACAAACATCTGGAACATATCTCCGTGGTACACACAACATATCCTGGGTTAGGTTTTGGCAAAATAAGCCCCAGTTCCTCTAAGACTGATTAATCCTCTTATTGGGGAACGCTTACTTTGTTACTGTTAATAGGATTCTGTTTATGTCACATCAATTAGTTCAGGTAGGAAAATACTTAAGAGATCTAATGTTCACAGTGTACAGTAGCTTGTAACTCCGATAGTTAACGAGAATGTCAGGTATGTAAATCTCTCTGGATAAATCTTCGCCACAACACAGTGGTCGGTAGTCGGGTATTGTTAAATTTGATAACTTCGCCACAGCTGAATGTAAATGAAAAAAAATGGAAAAGAAAGCTGGGTAGTTATATGACAAGTTAAATTAATTATTATAGTCTTTTGTTGGTACTCTCTCTCTTTCTGGGTGAAAACAAAAGGGTCAAACAGGTCAACCTCGAAGACCCGATATTTATATAAGAATGTTTTTTGGTACTGTTGGACTTAGACCCGTTTTCTCAGATTCAGGCCGCTGGTAGGTTTTGGTTTGTGACCCGTATTGGATTTGAGGAAGAAAATACAAAAAAACATTTAACCACAATATAGTATTCTATCCAAACCCGCGTAACGGTATAATTTATTATCCACTCGGTTATTAGATTTGATTTGAAAACACAAGTGTATAGCTTATCTTATCGTTCTTATTAACCCGTGAAATAAATTCTAGTCATTTACAAAAATTACACATAATGGATTAGAGATAAATATATATTTCGTCGGTACTACATTGCCTAGTGCATTTACTAGTCAATTAAAATATCTCTTTTTCTGGGTGGTATCGAGTAATTAAATTAACGTTACAGCCGGAAAAATTAGCTATAAATTATTTTAATTCGCCAGTCAATTAACACCAAAAAAATCCTAGTGAAATATAATGACGAACTTTAACAATTAAATCACTCAAAAATGCTAGTAAATATATTTACCGCAACACAGAAATTAAAACTATCTCCAACGAAATACTAAGTAATTCCACTTTAACAATGGTCTAGGATTCGAAGCTAGATGTTCCGAAAATTCTGAGGCGACTAGGTAATTGATTTTAAAGGATGAGGTATATATATGAAATAGGTCTTAATTCGCTAGTTCTTGCGAGATATCACGCCTTGCCCGTATTTTGGGGGAAATCTGCGGTCGATTTCTGAATGAAAGCTTTATTTCTCACTTCTGCCGACCGCATAGACTTTTGCAACGAGCAAACAGTCTTTTGATATCCGCTCGTTCCGTAGCTAATTACATTCTCTGGGACTCACGAACAGACGGCTGAGGTCGGTAACTGTAGTTATCGCCCCTTGATTTTCTTTCTACGTGCATCGTAGTCTGATCTGTCACTATTTCGACGATTGCCCAATCGCTCGCGTGATAATCCAGTTAACGGCTCTTACTCGCTAGTTGTTTACCTGTCCCGTCGTGGACTAGTTAATAATTCTGTTTGTAAACCTTCCTATTGTCTGTAAGACAATAGAAAAAGAAATAAATAGGCGTGGCTATAATTATGAGTTTGACAGATATAGAAGTACATGGGTTCTGCGTTTAACAAAAAACGTGCATAGTAATAAGGAAGCAAGGTGGGAGCCAGGTGGGAGCAAAGACGTGCTGATATATGTAATCTATTTACATAATCTATCACAGTGAAGAAATCGCTTGGACGTACAATGTCGGAATATATATATTCCAGTGTTTTTATCTGTAGAAAATGGGCAAAGTAGCAGGATATGATGGCATTACACCAGAAATGTAGATATATACACGGAAAGGGACGAGACGATCTCTTATCCTCTCCGTCAGTCCTGATTCAACTTAAAAGGCACACGGGTCTCTAGCCTATCCTCTCGCGCGTCGCTTAGCGGGTGCAAGTTTGATTGAGGCATGCAGCCTTTCCACTCCTGTTCCGGTCAACGATCCGCGCACAATGTCAATTATTATTTAATTATCCCTATGCGCACTTAGCAAATATCGCCTGTCATTAATAGCTGTTAGATTGTCGACGTCTGTTTGTTCAGTCGCATGGTATTTAAATAACAGTCCCTTATATAATTACACAAATGAAATATAATGTAAATTCTATGGTCCACTATCAGTCGCGCCTATCATATTAATTAAGTCAGCTAAACCATATCTTCTTATGTGAGACAGCGGGTGATAATAATAATAATAAATTCTTTAAGCGCCAAACACGGCGCATAAGGCAGAAACCAGTGCTCTCCAGGTTGTTCGTTGTGACGCCACTCCTCTTAGCTCTTGCACATTATTTAGGCCCAACGTTCTTCCTTCTCTTATTATTGTTCTTCTGAGTGTTTCTTTTGGTCTTCCTTTTTTTCCGCTTACCCTCAGGAACCCAAGTGAGCGCCTGTAGTGGTATTCTGTTGTTTTGCATTCGTAGGACATGACCGATATATGACCATCGTCTTTTCCTTATATAGTCGGAGACATATTTCTGCCTAGAGTCTTCTCTTATTTGTCGATTAGTCTTGAATTCTTTCCAACTGATGTTCATGAGTTTTCTAAGACATTTGTTCTCGAATGTATTCAGCTTGTTCTCCAATGATTTTGTTATTTTCCAACTCTCACAGCCGTATGTTAACACTGAGATAACATTTGAATTAAACAGACGAAGCTTGGTATGTATATTCAATGATCGTAATTTCCAAATGTTAGATAATCTATTGAAGGCGCTAGCTGCCAAAGCAATTCTAGTATGGATTTCTCTTGTTGTGTCACCATCCTGAGTCATTTTACTGCCTAAATAATTGAAACTTTCAACTTTCTGTAGTTTTTCCCCGTTCAAGATGATATCAAAGGTCTCGTTAGAAAAGTTCATAGCTTTAGTTTTAGAGGCATTTATTTGGAGACCAATTTTAACCGAGAGATGACACAAATTATTTATTGCTTCTTGGGATTGTCTAGGTAAGTATCTTCCACAATGATGGGCGGTGTAGACTATCAAAGGCTTTTTGAAAATCGACGAAGGTGATAATAAGTGGCGATTGCCTTTCCACTGATTCTTCTATAATGGTTCGTAGTGTGAATATTTGATCAATACATGATCGTTTCGGCCTGAAACCCGCTTGTTCTTCTCTGATCTTTTCGTCAGCATGCAATTTAAGTCTTTCTAACATCATGCAACATAATAATTTTCCAGGTACTGATAATAGAGATATACCACGCTGTCACGTAGGGTTTATATTCATTTAATTTCCTACATTTTCTTCCTATTTGTTCACCCAAATTCTCTCTTTTATTATCTCTGTATTTCATTTTTCCTGTATATTTTTCATCCATTCGTTTTTTGCGAATATTATTCTCATATAATTCGCAAACTTTACCTTTTTCCTTTCTCTTAAACTGAGAATCGCGCTAGGACGATATTACGTAGATGTCAGGGCTGCAGGGCGTCATAAGGCGTGATAAGTCGGTTCGCTGAACACAGGACGTAGCAAATCGTCTACATTCTCACCGAGCGCGCGAGCTTCTTCTCGGCATTAGTCCCGGTGAGGTGTGATACTTTACATCTGCACCGGGCAGTATCCAGACATTTGGCTGGAAAATCCCAAACTGACACGGCGCTCACTTGGGCAATGGAGTCAGGCTGTCTGGGATTTGAAACTGACACGCGTACATCGTGGTCAGTAGGTGACAGTTACGACACGCGTTAAGCGGACGTAAATGTTGGGAGTAGGGGAGATAATTTCGCTTGGCGAAATAAGTTTGGGCCCTTTGTCTGATTTTAAGATATTGGCCAAGTTTGAAACTTTAATTTCATTCTCGCTCATAGACTCCACAGTAGATAGGTCGCTCGAAAAACAGAATAGCTGTTAGCGAAGATCTCAGTTTGTTTCGGCAATTTGTCGAACTTCTAGACTTCCAGAAATATTTTCAGCAATTTTATTCTTAAGTTGTGCGACTACCTGTAATTCTGTGGTTGAGGTAATTAATATGATAGATATATAGATTGTGTGAGTGTTAAAGTGTTAAATCGCTTAATTCATTTAAATCTAATTTCTTTAGCGCAGAAGAGAAATAAAGTGGTAGGCTATTATATTTTCTAGGGAAGCATTCAGTGGAAAGCAGACTAAAATTTAATTTCTAGCTTATAACGGCAATTGTAGCTATTTATAAATTTAATTTAACTGCTAATACTCAGTCGAGTGTATTTTTCTAAACTAACGTATAAACTCTAGAATCCAGCCTCATGAATGATGACGGGATACGCACGTGTTCCTAATTTATGAGGAATGCTGATTTTTAAATATAACTTACGTCACGGGAAGTTTAAATGATAAGCAAAGCTCTCTGCTTGCAAGTTTAAATGTAAGTTTTAACCAGTACAGATTCTGTTTATTATATTATATGTGTTATTTTTCCTCCACACAGTGAAAGTTTTGGGGTGACCCTAACTTTACCAGCACCTAGTAGTAGTTTCCATACTTGTGAAGAAATAGACAGTCCTTATTTTGAACCACGTGGGTTTTCTCAAGTAACACTGATCTGACGGTGCAAGTTAGACAGAAATACTAATATCCCTAAACGGGTTTTCAAAGACTGTAATGATAAATACTGGACCTTGGAGCCAGCACTTAATTTCTTCTAGAAACTCTATATAATTTGCTGCCTGGCGGCGTGAATATTAACAATCATTTCCCGACTAGATTATATCTTGTGGACAAATCTGTGGTGTGACTAAAGTGAATCCTATACTGAGGGAAGGCACCGACCTGACATTCATCATTTTTTTTTAGAAACCTACGCTATTGACACTGTGCTCTGTTAACTCCCGCGCCTGGAATAATTGTTAGGTGACTTAATCAGACATTTGAACAAATTTGCATACCCAAGTAGTCGTTCCCGGAGACTCCAAGTTAAACAGGTCTTTTGGAACTGGGGACTTCTTGGCAGTAGACTGCATTTTTTGAGTCTGTGTGAAAATCTAAAATCAATGTGTTCCAAGAGGCAGCAAGCAAAGTCGTGAGTACTAGTGTGAGAAGCCATGGCGGAATGAATGAGTGTACGCTGGTTTGAGTGATATTTTTCACTATAATATCTTTGACACCCTGTTGCTGTCCTATTTGTTTTTTTCAATCTGCATAATTTGTTGCTAAGGCTAGAGTTCTTGTGTTTTTGTCTTAGGTTAAATCAGATTTTTTTCAAACTCTGTGCATATAATTACGAGATAAAACAAAGACAACTCTTAGACTCAAACCCTATGTATCTGTGACTCGGGCGCCAAAATCTGTTCTCTTAACGGGGCCGGGCTAAACCTAGAGTTAACACTATAACGGGGCTATCATCCTTGCAACATTCCTTGATTTTTTATGACTATGTGTATATGTATTTTCCTTGATGTACTTTCTTTGATGTTGTGAGCCGATTTTTTCCTGATATTAAAATCGCTCTTGAACTAAACAATCGTGTTTGGTCAGCTCGTTCTAGATAATATATATATATCAATTGTTATAGTTTTCCCACGTCTGTGTGTTTACCTGTCGTCACGTGTATGTGCGTGCCTATGAGTGATAGAAATATACGTAATATGTATATTGGTGTAGTCTGTCTGACGCTGTAACAACTGTTGTAGAAGATAGGTGAGAGAGAGAAGAATTCTTTTCGCTTTCAGAGACAGCCACTATATCAAAATCTATCATCTCACGTGTGTGGAAATTCTATTACCTTTCACTAACTCTCACTGAGTCTATCACCTATTCAAACCTATTCAGAAGGGACCAAACCTAGTCTTAATTCTCCTATCGGAAATCTACGACACACGCCAGTTATTACAGTCTGATAGATCACCTTTCTTCGGTAACTTTACAATAATACTGTCTTTCCATTGTTGTGGTGGTTGTTCTTCTCTCCATACTTCATTTATAATATCTAAAATTCTCAAGAGGTTGTTGTCATTAACTGCTTTAATCATTTCCCCTGAAATTTCGTCAACTCCAGCAGCTTTAAAATTTTTTAATCTTTTAACGGCTTGTTTGATCTCGTCCAGCGTGAATTCATCGCAAGTTATTGGCAAGGTGGTTGTGGATGTTTCATTATTAAAATCAGGTGTTACTGTTGGTGGTGGTCTGTTTAGCACCTCCATGAAGTGCTCAGCCCATCTCTTCATTTGTTCTTTTTCTGTTGGTATTGAATTCCCTAATTTACCTTTAACAGGTGTTTCCATAGCAGTAGGCTGGTGACATAGTTGTTTTGTAATTTGATAAAGGCACCTACTATTACCAGTTCTTGCAGCATTTTCAGCTTCTACGGCCAGTTCATTGATGAAATGTCTTTTATCTCTTCGAGTTTTTGTCTTCACTTCTTTATTTAACAAGTTATAAGTTAGTTGCAAGATTCAACTGCATTATGTGTACTTGCCGCTAGTAGTTTAAGTTTTGCTGTTTTCCTTTCTTGTATTTTATCCCAAGTATCTTCTCTCATCCATTTTTTTCTTTTTATGTACTAGGTATCCGGTGGTCGCTACAGCTGCTTCTGTCATTGCTGTTCTCAGTTGTTCCCATTTAGTATCGATTGTCTTGGTGGTGATATCGTTGTCAATTTTGCCTAAAGCATCGAAATAGTTGTTCATTTTGACATTATATTCCTTCTTTATATCATTTGATTGCAGTCTGTGTACATCTATTCTTCTATTTTTATTCGGTTGGTATAACTTCTTCAGTTTAATTCTCATTTTAGCTATGCAGAGGTTATGATCGCTTCCGATCTCTGCACCTCTGTATGCTCTGACGTCTTGAACTGATGAGCGAAATTTAGCGCTTATGCAGAAGTGATCTATCTGGTTCTTAGTTCTGCCATCAGGTGAATTCCATGTTATCTTGTGGATATTCTTATGTGGAAAGATGGTGTCTGCCACAACGAGGTTTGATATTTCACAAAGTTCTAGAAGTCTTTCGCCATTTTGATTCATACAGCCTATGCCATGAGTACCGATGATGGAATTACATTAAACTGAACAACTGGCAAGAAATATCTACGCGTTATTTTATTTCACTAGTTTTAACGCTAGGAAATCACAGTGACTTATAATGGTTAAACTTAACCCATTTTAACACTTAAGCACAAATTTCTATTACCACAAATCAGAATAACAATCCCCGCGAAACTATTAACACATCTTTCACAACGGTTCTAGATTACGTGTTAAGACTATTTGAAAAATTCTGAGCGACATTTGATAACTGGTTTGAGGAGCCACAGTTTATGTACTTGTACATTGTTGTTATCTGCTCTCTAGATGATGCTGCTTTTCACACCACCGTTCACAGTAGAGAAAATCAGAACAGAGTTCCCAAGATAAAAGGTTTACACGGTCGCTTCTGTCAGCGCTGCTAGTCGACAACAAAGACTTGGAACCGTGTAACGGGTTTAATTCCGAGATTTTCCCCGTTTCTGGAGATCAAAGATTTGTCTCCCCCTGAGTGTATGAACATCAAAGGGTCTTCGGGAAATTTCCACGTGCGTCTGTCTGATATCCGATGATTGACAGATCAGCTCGCGTGAGAAACTCAGGTAAACAAACCGGCTTCGTTCTCTGTTATGACTGGCAGGTCGCAAAAGTTGGTAAACTTTCCGTTTGTTTGTTTACGTCTCAAGAAAAGAGGCGTGGATTAAAAAATGAGTAACCGCAGGCTGTAAGTTGCATGGCTTTGCTAGCGAATCATAGACGCTAACGGGATCACGAAAGACTGTCAGATACTGTAGGCTATATTTCCATTATACGTCACAGAAGGCTATTACAGCTATCTCTCTTGCCAAGCCCACACTCGCTTATAGTGTTACGAATCACCCGCTCTCTCATCTTTCTCACAGACAGATAGATCGAGAATATAGTAAGAGCTAAATTTGTATGGAGAAAGGTCATGAACAGCGCAGTAACGAAAGGTTAAAATTTATTAAATTCTTGAAAAGTAGAAAATATATCAAGTGTATCAACAACAACAAAAGAAATGCAGCAAAATCGCAACAATTTAACAATTACATAAACACATCAAGGGAACAATACCAACTGTTCTGCCCCGATCCATAAACTAAGCCCAGAGATAAATCCTTCGGCCGTATGTGTACGATACAGCGCTATCACAGTGTATGAAGTCTCTATCCAGGCTAGAGGAAAATACTAAATCCACTAAATCCATAATTTTATGCAGGGGTTCCTTGAGACCTAACGATAATTTCAAGTGTTCCTCCAGGATAACAATGTTGCGAAAGGCTGCTCATTAAAGATAATAAGGTGTCATTATGAACTCTTATTTTACCAGTCTCATCGTTATCATCCACTTTGTCGTTGTCACAAATTTGCCACAAAAATTACCACTGCAAGTACATATGACTGTATGGTTTAGGCATGCATCCTGCAAGTGGACCACAAACATTGGTCACTTCATGCTCCGTAAAGAGCGCAAAGGAGAATATTGATGGTTGTGATGATGATGATTATGATGATGATAATGATGATGTTGATTATGATGATGATGATGATGATAGTTGTGATGATGATTATTATGATGATGATATTGATTATGATGATGGTTGTGATGATGATGATTATGATGATGATGATGATTATGATGATGATGTTAATTATGATGATGATGATGATTAATAGTACGTCCTAAAGTTATGATTATTTGAAAGGTGTAAGTCACAACTGTCATCTTAACATTTTTTGAACTTCATGTGAAAGTTGTCACTTCCTCCAAAGCATCAATCCGTGTTTTTCCTGAAAACTCATATTTTCAGATATCCTTTCCCAAATAAATGTTTCGCCAGCGCGATGCTACAGTGGCAGGGCGGCTTTGCAGTTCCGACAATCTGATATCTAATATCTCAGAATATCAACATAAGCTTAGATTTGTGTCAGTGGCGTACTAACGGGCCGAGGGTGGGAGGGGTCCGCCCTGGGTGACAACAAAATGGGTGGGGGGGGCAGTGCTAATGGGCACTTTTATGAGAGTACTGTACTGTTCGAAGATAAATGGTTACTGCAAGCACAATATGCTTTCTGCCAGTGTTTTTTTTTTATGAGACGTGCCAAAGGAAGCGTCCACCCCACGTGCCAAATACTTAAAGTAGGTCACTGTTTTATGTTCATAACAAGCTGCTAAACAGCCGACTTATTTTAATTATTTGTGAATATCGGGAGTAAAACCAGCTCGTGTGTCCCCCTTGCCTTGAATGACACTGCGACAGATATCAATCAGCCAGATTAAACTAAAGACGTTTCTCCCTCTTTCTCTCAGTTTTACCACGTGACTGCAATCTTTGATGATTTCTTACTTTTGTTTTTTTCAGTATCTCTTTTATATCCCACATTTCATTACCCACTCTATATCTCTTTCTTTGTATCCCGGTCTATTGTCGGTTTTTTTCGGTTGATTTCTAAGGATTCTAAAGTTTATTTGTGTATTTTACATAGGTTCTTATAAATGCGTCCATAATGTGTGCTTGTTTTTATGTTCAAGTGTTTGTCTGAATAAACTGATTTGTAAACAATACTAAAATCCCAGACCTAAGGGTCTTTTATATTTGGACATGCGCCCTAATATAACCGACTAGGTTGAACGGGACGCGCCGCGCCAAAACGAGGCAAAAGTTTTACATTTAAAAAAAAAAATTTTTTTAATTTGTAAACATCGCATAAGCAGTGGCAACGCTAAAGACATACAATAATTAGAATTTCGGTGTTAGAAGAGCATTCTCAGATTATCATGGACAAATAAAACGATAAATAGTCAAGAAAGGTTTAGTGCAGGGTTTCTTAGCCTTTTTGTGACATAGACCCCTTTGATTATCAGATTAGGCGATGGACCCCTTTAATTATCCGATTAAGACTATGGACCCCTATGATTATATGATGAAAACTATGTACCCCTATGATTATCTGATGAACACTATGGACCCCTATGATTATCTGATGAAAACTATGTACCCTATGATTATCTGATGAACACTATGAACCCCTTTGATTATCTGATG
The DNA here is from genome assembly GCA_024509875.1 of Oreohelix idahoensis. NCBI lineage: Eukaryota > Metazoa > Mollusca > Gastropoda > Stylommatophora > Oreohelicidae > Oreohelix > Oreohelix idahoensis. The sequence goes on from JAMPIV010003754.1 coordinate 74,465, forward strand.
AACACTATGGATACCTATGATTATCTGATGAACACTATGGACCTTTAAATTGCCCGATGAAGGTTATGGATCCCTGTGGAAAAAAAAATACATAAAAGCATAATAAAAAAGTCCAGATGTTAAATATTAGATTATCTACACACGGGGGCCTCTAGAATCCCTGGACTACAGGATAAGAAACCCTGGTTTAGAATATGCCAGGATGAGTAGTATATGGTTGTTGAGAACCTGTGCTCCGTATGGCGCTGTGTTGCGCTGATATTTGAGACAGGTGAGCATGCCGAGAATGTGTCTTTATCAGGAAGTCTGTCTGCGTTGTGGTGAGTTCATGTTTACTTTGAATGAGTGTGATGTTTTGAATACAAAGTCCCTTTTGAGTACTATAGCATAATTCGAGAGCGTGTTTGGACGGGGGAGAAAAGACTTCATAGTGAGAAACGTGGCTGTTGATTTCTAGTGTTTCAGACACGAGAACGAATGCCGTGTCTGTTGTGTTTTGAATTATTTTGTTGCAGTAGTTTCCGAAGCGTTGACTTTGTGACGGAAAGCAAGAAATATTGTTAGTGAATGCGAAGTTTGTGATGCGTGATGCCATATGATGATGGATGGCATCCGCATGTCTGGTTTTGTGTAGTGTGTAGATGTGTTCAGTCAAAACAATGTTCATGCAACAATAACAGGGCAATCCACATAGGACGTCAGTAAACTCACGACGTATAAAGTCAATGAGTCTTGAAACAGCCGTTGACGTTTTTCTTCATTGTTTATTGTGGACGCCACAGTGACAAAATGGTTACGCAAATGTGTAGGCACATCAAACAGTCATTATCACAGCAACATTCAATACAGCAATAAACGGTAGACAGCATTACAATGATGAGTCAGATGCATGTTATATTTCAAAGTGCTGTAAATGTAGTCAGGTGAACAACTCCATCCTTTTCTATAACAGCCAGGAGATAACCAGATGTATGAGATCAGTTCACTCTCCTTAGTTTGACTTCAGCAAGACAGACACGTCTGCCGAAGTATAAATAATGTCCTCAAGAATATCCTCTAGATAATAAAGGTTTTCTAAACCTAGTTCATTTAACAAAGTAGCAAGTAATGGTCCTTGGTACATGCATCAACCGATGCAGTACAATGCAGCGACATGTGAGCTGGGAAAGAACATCTCGTGACGACGACTTTCGGAGACAGGCTATGAATCGAAATCGCTCACGACCCAAAATCGATAGAGTTAATGAAAAAGTCAATTTACCTTGCTTTCATGAAATACACAGAAATATCACGCCTCCCGACATGTGGGAAAACACTAGAGGTATTATCTCGACTAAACGAAATATCCATAAGAGGACTACACATCCCTGACAGAACAAAAATAGCGGAGATCCCCTCTTCAACGAGGCATCTCTTTCGCCATTCCAAATCGCTCACTCCACTAGTCGTGGGCGGAAACCGATCGACAAACAACAAGACAAGTCATGCGCAGTCCAGCGCAAAAATGACCACAGCTCAAAAGTTAACTGCATTCGATACCAACGCGAGAAGACAAATGCTTACCGAGAAAAGTGACTATAAATTACAAGCAGTTGTTGCCCTTGCGTTATAAAACAGATATTGAAATAAAACGATGTTGCGAGAATTTATCACGCAACATATCACCACCTCCTCCCGATAAAAAAAAAATGTGGAACATATTTTTTTTTTTCAATATCAAAGAGCAAGCGATAAGCGGCTCAAAACGCACGAATTATGCGCTGATAATTAACTAAATTGCCAAACAATAGGCTAATTATAGAGTGTCTGGTGAGGATATACCTCAACAGAAAAATAAATATGTCTCAAAAAATATTCACATCGGGGAGGTGTCACCAACACACATCACGTTAGCATGTAAACACAATATACGTATGCAAGTTACTATAATCATCATTAAACAGCATACTCTAATATTGTCTTTAAAAATGGATGTACAAATCTGATAGGAAAATTTAAATAGTACATTCTTTGACATGTAATGACATAAGTACATAGTAAAGTTAAACTACATGACGATCCAGGACATATGCTCTGGTATTCCGAGGGTAAGTACACAATCTAGAACTCGTAAGGTAAGTCCTCAGCTCAACAATGACATTCTGAGAAAGTACAAGCAATATAATGCTAATTAATAACTAATATGCTTCATAAGGTACAATACATTATTAATAATTGTGGCTGTTTAGTAAACTAACGGCCCTTATATTAACTACTCAGTCCTCCTCTATCATTTTAAAAAACGAACAGAAGAAGATGACAACAAAGCACGATAGTGTGTACATATAAAGTAAGTACAGATGTGCTAATCTATTGTAGAAATATAGGTGTGTTATGACTCTGTAATATATAGAAATATAGGACAGAAGTATTAGTTGGAGTCATGTGGGCATCTAGACAAAATGTCAGCCATCACATTATCCGCACCACGGATAGCTCGTACCGTGAAGTGAAAAGGTTGAAGAGCTATAGCATATCGAGTGGATCTCGAACTCTTCAAATTCTTAGTCTGAATAGCTGTAAGAGCTTTCTGATCAGTCTCTAGAATGAAATGTGCGCCCAGGAGGAATCTTTGTAGCTTTAGAATTGACCAAACCATCGCTAACAACTCACGGTCTAAAACCGAGTAGTTCCTCTCTGCCGCATTTAGTTTTCTAGAAATGTACATAACAGGATGCAGAGTATTTGCATATTCTTGCATCAGTGCTGCTCCAATCCCAGTGGATGAAGCATCACTCCGAAGAACAAAAGTCCTATCAAGAGTAGGTAATCTTAAGATGGGAGGAGAAGAAAATATATTCTTGATTTGGTCTAGTGAAGATTGGCATTCTTCAGACCAACGGACCAGATTAGGCGAACCTTTCTTCAACAATGTTGAGAGGGTGCCATGATCGAAGATAAATTTGGAATAAATCTCCCATAAAATTGAATTAAACCTAAGAGACTCCTAACTTGTTTCTTCGTTTTAGGAACAGAGATGTTCAGTATTTTGGAAGTATTGTGGTCTTCTGTCTTCAAGAGACCATGACCAACACGATGACCCAGGAAAGAGATTTCACCAAAACCAACAAAAGCTTTAGAAGGTTTTGCTGTCAAATTATTCTCACGTAGAGTGGACAGTAAGTCATATAACCCTAAATAGTGATCTTCCCAGGTATCACTGAAGAGACAGATGTCATCTAAGTATGCGATGACATCCGAACGATGTGACAGAATTCGACGCATCATGCGAACGAAAGTGGCAGGGGCGTTCATGAGACCAAAAGGCATAACATTCCATTGAAATAGACCCCTAGGTGTAGAAAAAGCAGTAAGAGGTTTGGCATGCTCTGCTAAAGGCACTTGCCAATAACCTTTAGACAAGTCAAGTTTAGTGAAGAATCTAGAATTAGAAAGTCTAATCAGTAGATCTTCTAACAAAGGCATCGGTTCAGCGTCGAACTTTGTGACCTGATTCAATTTGCGATAATCAACGCAAATTCGTATGTTCTTATCCTTCTTCCGGACAATAACCATGGAAGAAGAATATGGTGAAGTCGATGGTTCAATTATATTTAATTGAATCATTTCATCCAATTCCTTTTCCACTTGCGACTGAAAGTGTATAGGAATAGGATACGGCCTAACCCTAATTGGATTATTGTCGGTAAGAATTATGTCATGTTCTATGACATCTGTGTGTCCAGGAATGTCAGTGAGAACATCCTGAAATGTTTGTAACATCGACGAGACTTGTCGATGTTCGTCACCAGAAAGATTAGGAGAAACAGAAACGTTTTTTCCAAGATTCCGTGGAATGTAATGGAACCACTGGAAGGGGAAGGTTGACATCAGAGAAGGTAGCTTCCTCATCCTGAATGACAGACAGGGATGAATAATGACCGTGAGGTGCAGGAGCATCATCCGTTGCCTGGAAAATAGGCAGCAAATAGTCCGGACGTTCGTGAAATTCCGAAAGCATGTTTATGTGGAAAGTTTTATGCTTTCCATCAATATCGACCACATAGTCAACATCGGAAATCCGAGAGACTATTGCATACGGACCTTTCCATGCAATAAGAAGTCTATTTTCCCTACTGGGGAGTAGGACGAATGCTTTGTCACCTGGACAAAGTTGTCGTAGACATCTATTCTTGTTAGCAAACTGCCTTGCCTTCTCTTTAGCAATTTCTGATGAAGCAGTTGCTAGCTTACATGCCTCAATGATCTTTTGTCTAAGAGCAATGACATACTCATATGAGGATTGAGTTTCATCGCTAATATCATCGGCAGTGATGAGATCGTGTAATAAAGACATAGGGCCGCGTGGACGCGCGCCAAAGACAAGTTCGAAGGGAGAAAATCCTGTGTGTTCATTAGGGACTTCTCTATAGGCAAAGAGAGCCGCGGGTAAAACCCTGTCCCAATCTTGAGGATGATCTTCAGTTATCTTACCAAGCAAAGTCTTGAGCGTTCTATTCAGACGCTCAACTAACCCATTAGACATAGGATGGTAGATACTACTGAGAGATCGTTCAATATGTAAGGTAGACATTACCTGTGACATAGTGTCAGATATGAGTTGAGTGCCATGGTCTGACAATATTTCTCTGGGGAACCCCAAGCGAGAAAATATCAACCAAAGAGCATCTGCGATATCTGTAGTAGATATGCTCTTAAGAGGAATAGCCTCTGGCCAACGTGTGCACATATCGACACATGTAAGGATAAACTGATGTCCTCTGGCCGACTTGACCTTAAAAGGGCCAATAATATCTATGGCCATTTTCTGAAACGGCCGAATAGGAATGTCAGCAGCCTGGATAGGCGCAGCATGTCGTGGTCCTCTAGATTTGACCTCCTGACATACCTTGCATGATCGGCAGTAAATACGAATGTCCTTATTGACAAAAGGCCAAAAGAAAGCCGCAAGGACTCTCGACTTCGTACGGGCAAAACCCATATGTCCAGCACATTGCGAGTCATGAGCATGTTGCAATATTTGGACTCTCATGCTCTTGGGAACAAGAATTTGCGAATGTGCCGACGTAGTCGAATCTTGTACCATACGTACAAGTACGCCGTTTCTCATTGCAATCCAAGATTTTCTATTTGTATCCTGATTCGGATCACCTTTCTTCGCAAGAACGAAGAATTTTTTTAAAGAAGGTTCTTCTTCTTGCAATTTTATGAAAGAGTCACGAGTGATTACTAAGTGACTATCTTGGCTATCAACTCCATTATCACTATTCAGTGAAGTTTCGGGTGTTTGTAGAGCTTGTGCTCTTGTAACTACTGCATTTGTAGCTTGCATGTTATTATCTTCCCAAGCAGCAATCTGCTGTGGGGTACACTCCCTAACTCCGTGAATACGACCAATAATAAGGTCCGCAATAGGATTAGGTAAGAGACAAGCATGCACATCTCCAGTAAAGAAAGGAGTGGCAATGCGAATTACAGCAGTAGGATATTTTTCTAGAGTGCCGCCAAATGTGACACATTTAATAACCCTTCCTGTAGCACAAGATGGATCTACAAGCGATTGTCTAACACCAATAGTGGTGCATCCGGAATCGAAAAGTAGTGAGACCGGAGTATCATTAACAAGACCCTTATGTAGAATTAAAGAACCCCTCCCGTCATGCGCAACAGCAGCAGGAAGAGCGGGAAGTGGGTGACCACAACTCAAAGTAGTTATGGTACCCGGTTCGAATAAAGTACTGCATTGGGGGCATTTGTTTGCTCTTTCAAAGTCAAAAGCAGAACTAGTGACAGCGTCAAAGTTTTTACTATCAACAACATGATTACAGGCTCCCTCAGTTTCCTGTTGTACAGCATTAGCCTGCTGATATCTCTTTTTTTTGTGTTGAGATCTACCCCGACTATTATTACCTCTGAAGTTATCAGAGTTATTATTATCTCTGCAGTTATTATTGTCTCTATTGTAATTGTTATCCTGGTTCGAATACCAGTTTCCACGATTACTATCATGTTCACATTGATGCGAACATCTATTTGTTTGGTTTTGAGGTCTTCGGCAGGAATAACCTCTATTACCATATCCTCTTTTGAAATGCCTATAATTATTAGGGTGATAGTAACGAGTACTATCAGGTTGTCTCCAATTCTTCGAAGAAGAATCACCATGAAATTGGTTTCCATGATTTTGACAGAAATTACCGCTGCCCTTTCTATCAAAATTTTGTTGGGATCTACGAGCAAAGTTTTGACCATACGGAGCTGCCGAAGCAACTGGTAAACCTTCTTTCACCTTAGAGTTACCCATGGTTATGTGTGGGTGCGCAGTTACGTATTGGCAACAGAAATCTTCCATTTCTTTTATTGTTTTAGGTTTACGTTCATGAAGGAAAGCAAGGAAAGACTCATTGACAGACGACATGACTTTGTCTCTAAGTATTAAGTCCATAAGTCCTTCATAAGTTTTTTTCCGTCTTAGATAGTTCAACCCATCGTGAGAAAGTAATGCGTATTCTTGCAATAAACTCGGAGAATTCAACTCCATTTTCAGGTAACATGTTTTTAAATTGTAGACGATAGCCGTCTTCGTTAAGCTGATATTTCTTTAACAAAGCGGCCCTGACAACCTCATAATTGCTCTTGTCAGGTTCATCCACCATATTTAATATACTTAGAGCTTTACCTGTCAGTATCCCTGATAACTGATAAACATATTTTGCTTTGTCTATGTTATGAGCTGTACATGCTTGTTCAAATCTGTCCAGATAGAACATTATGTCATCACTGGAAGGACTAAATGTTGGTAACTTAATCTTAAAAGTATCATTATTAGCCTTACCAGAAGATGAACCCTTGTTTGAATCATTACCATTACTCATGCTCGTCAATTTCAATTTCTCCAACTCTAAAGCTAAGAGTTTTTCTTCATGTTCCATTTTTGCTTTCCTCTCATCAGACTCTCTTTGTAACTTCCTTTCTTCAGCTTGAGCCTGCATTTGAAGTCTTTCATTTTCAGCTTCTTTTTCAAGTCTTTTATTTTCAGCTTCTTTTTCAAGTCTTTTATTCTCAGCCTCTAGCTGTAGCTTTCTTTCCTCAGCTTCTGATTCCCTTTTTTGTTTTTTCCATTTCCATTTGGAATCTCTTTTCATCCACCTGCATCTGCAGTTTCTTTTGTTCAGCTTCCATATGCAGTTTCTTTTGTTCAGCTTCCATTGCTTTATCATATCGAGCAGTTGCAAATTCTTCTAACTTATCACCAGTCTTGCCAAGCAATTTACCCTGCTCAATAAAGTGCTCAAATGTAGACATGTTGTCTAACATATGAGTCCAAAACCTGAAATAATTAACTAATTTATTTCAAACCTAAGTGTAACAAGTCTTAATTAAGCACTTGTATATTCACATCACATTATATTATCCCAGTCTCTGTGGGAAACAAGTCTCCAATCAAAGAACTTGTATATGAAATATCAGCACTCAATTCTTGATCATAAGTGCACTTCTCATTCAATAGTGCACGACACTATTCATCATTCATTTATCATCAGTGTAGTAGTAACAGTGCATTAGCATAGCCCATTAACTAATTACTATAACTGTAAACAATGACTATGTAAACACATGCAGAATGTAAACATTGAAAATGTAAACAATACAAACAATGTAAACAATAACAATGTAAACAATAACAAAGATCAGCAACAATACAAAAACTTTCGCAGAAATCAACTAAAAATAAAGCAGAAATTAATGAAATATCACAAAAAATGTGACGATATCTGCGATAGAATTAAACAAAATACATGACACCACAGTGTATAAACAAAAATGTTGTATGAAACTAAATTATAGACAAGAGTAGGCTAACAAATACAAACAAATCACAACAAAACTAAAGAATGTGAAATAATAACGAAAACAATATTAAAACATGTCATCACAGCTAACATAAATAGCAACAGAAGTCGCTTAGCAAATTCCAGTATCGGAAATTTGCAAACCCTACAGAAAACGCTCACAATAGACGACCTCTATGACGTGGCATAATCTAACGGAGACACCACCCAACCGAGAACCCGCTGAAATATAAACATATAAATATACGAATAACATATAAACATATAACATATAGAATGAGATGATACACAGAAGACTCAGCAGAAGTATAAGGGCACAGTTTACATACAAACAGGCCACTTAACTTAAAGGCTTCCAATCGTAGAACAGCAGAAAACGGATGTCAATCAACGTCCTAAAGAGCGAAGCTCCAACGATGATGGCACATCTGAACTGCTTCCACTGCTAACACGATGGTACAAGAGCTTCTGACATACTGTGTGTTGAGTTGTTTCGGCACTTGACCTTCTAATCCAAAAGTAAGTTGATGGAAATCGGTACTTGGCCTTCTTCAGAAAACAACCCGTTTCAACCGGCACTTGACCTTCTCAAAAAACGACAGCACTGGAACCTTGACAGCAGCAACTTGCTTGACTTGCGTAAAAGATAACAGCAGTCCGAGTTATCCGGCAACATGTAACAACGCCGGGTACTGTCAAATTCGTGTTTCCGTCAAAAAAATTGAAATTTTGACTTTTACCGGGCAACGCCGAGTACTTTGAAAATTTTGAAGATGTTGACTGTATTGAAGAATGTTAATTTCTTGAAGGATGCTGATGAATTCTTGTTGAAAATGAAGTGGGTAAGGGACCCCGTGTTTGCTAGTACCAGAATCAAACCAGCTTATGGCCACCAAATGATGCGTGATGCCATATGATGATGGATGGCATCCGCATGTCTGGTTTTGTGTAGTGTGTAGATGTGTTCAGTCAAAACAATGTTCATGCAACAATAACAGGGCAATCCACATAGGACGTCAGTAAACTCACGACGTATAAAGTCAATGAGTCTTGAAACAGCCGTTGACGTTTTTCTTCATTATTTATTGTGGACGCCACAGTGACAAAATGGTTACGCAAATGTGTAGGCACATCAAACAGTCATTATCACAGCAACATTCAATACAGCAATAAACGGTAGACAGCATTACAATGATGAGTCAGATGCATGTTATATTTCAAAGTGCTGTAAATGTAGTCAGGTGAACAACTCCATCCTTTTCTATAACAGCCAGGAGATAACCAGATGTATGAGATCAGTTCACTCTCCTTAGTTTGACTTCAGCAAGACAGACACGTCTGCCGAAGTATAAATAATGTCCTCAAGAATATCCTCTAGATAATAAAGGTTTTCTAAACCTAGTTCATTTAACAAAGTAGCAAGTAATGGTCCTTGGTACATGCATCAACCGATGCAGTACAATGCAGCGACATGTGAGCTGGAAAGAACATCTCGTGACGACGACTTTCGGAGACAGGCTATGAATCGAAATCGCTCACGACCCAAAATCGATAGAGTTAATGAAAAAGTCAATTTACCTTGCTTTCATGAAATACACAGAAATATCACGCCTCCCGACATGTGGGAAAACACTAGAGGTATTATCTCGACTAAACGAAATATCCATAAGAGGACTACACATCCCTGACAGAACAAAAATAGCGGAGATCCCCTCTTCAACGAGGCATCTCTTTCGCCATTCCAAATCGCTCACTCCCACTAGTGGTGGGCGGAAACCGATCGACAAACAACAAGACAAGTCATGCGCAGTCCAGCGCAAAAATGACCACAGCTCAAAAGTTAACTGCATTCGATACCAACGCGAGAAGACAAATGCTTACCGAGAAAAGTGACTATAAATTACAAGCAGTTGTTGCCCTTGCGTTATTTGTTGGCACATTCTATTTTCCTACCTCCGACAGTATTTGGGATTTTCATGTCAATGTTTACACTTCTCCCATTCATACGTGTCATGTTTGCCTGCGTATCCTCGCGGAGATGAGTTACAGGTAAACCCAGATTGGTGACCAGTCATTTTTGGCTAATGACGCGCGGTGTTTGTTTGCATTGAGAGTGCTGGTCAATTATCGATCTGGTTGCATATTACAGACACGCATGAGACGTCAAAAGTGCGGTAATAAACTTTCGGACAGGCTTGTTATAAACAAGATAAATGTAAGAAAGTGTAGTGGTAATCATTACCGAGAATTGACGGACATACCAATTCCATATAAGGAGAGTGACAGTTTGAATTTTACAAATGCATGAGTCATGCAGAAAAACCCATAAGGAACGTTATCATAACATGCACTTTCGAATGCTACTGGATTAGCAGTCTAGAGGCTAATGTACATTCACGTTGATTGGAAGTTTTGTCGGAAACACCAAGTGTGAGCGTGGGCAGGAAAACTGCAATATAACGTAGAACATTTTAGACATACAACACTGCATTCCAGAATCGTCAAAGCAGACAGCTCGGACTGAAGCCAGGAAAAAATAGAAGTAAGGATTCTGACCTTATAGAACCGGACGTATTGGAGCACCTTATGAACACTACAACAAGGAAACTATACAATTTAATACGGAAATCAGACTCCTACAGGACCTACTCACAAAGTCACAGAGGAATTCTGTAATAGACATAATACCCTAGTCGTGTGTTCGAGGCATCAAGTTGCCGAGACTATTCAACTGCGCAAGAAGTCTATGACCCCATTATTGGGGTAAGTTGTAACATATTTTTATACTTTGAATTTGACATGTTTGAACTTGCTGATGGTTATAAAGGTCCTTAAGAGGCTGGCAACTTCAGCACGTGAAAATAATATATTGATGAACCACCACAGCAAAGCGTTGGTAATTGCTTCATGCGGGTTCTCATAGGAAACCAAAAGCAGAGGTACCTTAAACTCCAAGTGAAGCAGGGAGTGGAAGATGATGCCATGATATGTACATATTTACTATCATGTGTAATACGTGTATGTATATTTAAACATGTCCAACCAGGCGCAAGCCACTTGCCGTTGTCCAGTCAAAATTGTCGCAGTAAATTAACTGAAAGAATTGTGATTTTCATCATATCCCCTGAGTTACATGATATACGCTCAGGGAGAGTAAAAATTCAGAGAAAAGAATCGGTTGGCGGACAGCTGGAAAGGCGCCTGATTAATATCAGGAAAGCAAAGATTTAGCAGAGAATTTGTTCTTTTATTCCTTCTAAAGTTTGTAGTACGAGTTTTCGAGACTATTTGAGGTACGATTCTACGATACCAGCTGTACCATTGTTATGTGGTTCAAAGCTTGCGATCGACACTTGAAACCTACATTCAACAGATTGTGAAGATACCTGCCTTGACCAGGAGACGTGCCTTCGCCACAGAGACGAATTGACGGATACAGCAGCATCAACACTCCAGCAGTTTGGAAGCTAAGTGGCATTTTTAGCAGGCCAATACAACAGAACTTATTGATCTATGCTCCACAACTAAGCTTCTTAAAGCCGCTATCTGTTTCAATAACGAAACTTATTTTTTTAGTAATCACCAGTTCATATTTATTTACATTTGTTCCAAAGTAATTAATCATTAAATTTGTTATATGTTATTTTTACAAATTCATAGTTGATTTAGTTATTACAGACAGAAGTGCACACGGATGAATCAGCATCTTTAATATATCTATATTTATATATATAAAGCCAAATAATAATAATAAGAATTTCACTGTTAATTCAGTTGGGGGTCTTGTACGAGCTAAATTAAATTAAATAATACATCTTCACAAAAGGCAGCGAGAAAGATAAACAGTTAACACCGCTAAGACTCATTCAGCATTGTTCTCGATTTCATAAATATCTTGTGAACACTCCCTCGAGATAGAAGCGTCATCATCCTTCTATCTGCATCTACGCCAAGAGTAATCTTGTGCGAAGGTAGACACCTTTGAAGACCCACATTAGATACTCTAGATTCTGGCCCTTGTTGGACCATCACTGCAGAGCAAGGGAAGGCAACCCGTGACAGTAACTCTGTTTTGATGAATGCAGATTATTTTTGGAGACTGTAATCATGATGTTGTATTGATTCTTTGTCCATGAAAAGTGTACACGCAATGCAGTACCAGTCATTAAATGTAGTTTACCCCTAGTCAACGGAGCTAATCAGGACATCGACCCCTACTTGGTATGTGTTGAGCTTGTCATTTCTGGGAGGTGATCGATGCCCTGACAATACGTAACTGCATTTTTGAAATGTATCTCATAAAAGCACATTGCAAATGAAAAATTTGGACTATAAGAAGAATAGTGCATTAGAAACAAGAGATTAAACATACAGGTAATACGATTTTCCCTTTCTTACTGAACCACCCCTTGAGCGTCATCTTGAGGTGATTGGACGGCTTGCGTAACTTATTAATCCCATGCGCTTTTTTAACCGGGAGCCTTCTGCTCCAGTACTTGTAATCTCCAGCCCATGCAGGAACAGGTCATAGGGGAGAGGTCAGATCAGATTAAGAGGGCACGTCCGTTTTCCTAGGTTAAGGCACTTGTCCAGAAAATACATTGCCACTGAAACTTCTACCACGAAGCAAACTGCTGTTTTTCCACGTTCGCGGTAATCCGAACATGACATACCCATAGTGCAACCCGACTAAAGACTCATATCATTCAGCAAGATGCCTGCCTGCGTTGCATTGTGTGCATCAAATAGTATATGCTTTAACAAGCACAGAGTTATTAGAAGACAGCAACCAGCACCGCTGAATTGAAAGAGAAACAATCGAGATAGACAGCTCGTGCATCCATGAAAACTACTAACCATTATAACCAGATATGCCTTAGCCTGGAACTCACGAGGAAGGGACGAGTGGGGAAGCCAGAGAGAACCTAGAAAAGAGTGGTAGAAGAAGCCTAGGTAGCTGGGACCACATCTGGGCAGAGCTGAAGAAGACGATAATAAAAGAAAACAGCCATGAGCAGCTTGGAGCAAACAATATTGACGATAATGATTCTCATTATGTGTAGGCCTATATGCGTTGTAACACGGTGATGATGTGGGTACCAAAAAATGATGTATACAGTAAAATAGTTAGGATACTAGCTAGCTCATAGTTGCAGGCATGTTTTGTGGCACTGACCTATTTCGATGATGTTTACTAGGGGTTTAAAGTTAACTGAAGAGTGTATTAAGCAGAAGAGAATCACTGGCCTCTTAACTACACAATAAGCCTGAGCGAGCATAATTAGGCCTAGGAGAACAAAGGAGATGCGTTTACCACTGCTTGGCAGCTGGTGCCAGTTTGTCTGGAAAACGTTGGTTATTCCATACCTTGTAGAGCAAACTGAGATATAGCAATGCGCAGAGATAGCATAAATTTGTACAAATTTAACAACAAAACTTCAACTAGTCATGCAAGATGTAGGTGGGCTTAGCCTTGGCACGTATTTTCCTACAGCAGTCAGAGCTAAGACATTAAGGCTTTCAATATTTTCTGGTAAGTGTTGGTCGATACATGGTAGGTGCATGGACATTTTACTGAAACCAAATGGAATTTTCAGTCACTCATTGTGACACAAAAATAGTAAATAAATATTAGACAAACATAAAGGTATGTTTTCAGGCACTCGTAAGAAATAAAGAAGTAGAAAACTAGTGTTCTTTATTTCTTACGAGTGCCTGAAAACATACCTTTATGTTTGTCTAATATTTATTTACTGTTTACAGGCCTCGGGTTTCCCTTCCTTATGTGTTATAAATGTTGACACAAAAATAACAGATTTGAAAATGAAGCTAGAAAAATTAATGTTGGGGCAAGTGAGGGCCGAACTCAGAGCAGACGCAGAGTGAAGTTTTAGCTTGCAGCAGTCTTAGTGGAGTCATGATGAGATTTCGTTAGAGCATAGCAAGATAAAACAAAATGCTAAAACACAAACAACAACCAAGAAATTACAGACTTCCATAAGTGGGTGCCTGCGTAGAATAGAAGATTTGAAATGGTACAAGGTCATCAACATGGAACTGACGACAAGAACCATGTCGTGAGAAATTCTAATCCACATATATAAATTAAAAGTAAATGTAAAGCCTAACAAATAAATTCTATAAAAGGAAGAAGAATGGTAAAGAACAGTGCTGTCACAATGACAGTACTCGAAATCCCCTTTGTTTTATGCTTCGTCTGCAAATTGTAACGTTTCCACGTTAAATATAAGCCACTGCATAATACAAGCGTTTCCACAACACATTAAAACGGGTATTGCATTTCTAAGAAAAAACATTGAGAGGCACACTGCGTATGACCTAAATTAATTACACTACGAATGGACAGATGGATGTAGGATGGAAAGAAGGGAGGGCTGAAAATCAGGAACGCATGCAACACTAAACACGCGTCTCGCTATTAATGCCACCCCCAACAAGCGTAACGCGATATACAATTACTACTATCACGCGTGTAAGGCCACATGCACTAACTTTTTTTCAGACGGACAGTGATAAAAACACTACCCTTCCCAGAGTTAGGTTTTAAAAACCTGAAAAACGCTTATTAGGAAAGATGACATTAGATGGGTTTACGTTTGAAAACATGACAGTACCCAGACACCACATGGGGATTGAAGTGAACAGGAGGTGGTAGAAAATGCACATTTTGAACGCAGCCACCTAGCTCCCTTAAATTGAGATATTTGGATTCCTTAGGGCTTGCTGACACAGAATATGTTAAGTGTTACGCAAATAGTCCAGGAATTAATAAATTATAGGCAAAAGAAAATAATGAGGGTGTCAGACAACCTAAAAACTCGGAGTCGCTCAGTGGCAGAATTTTAAACCACCATTGTACGGAAATAGGCCACAAGTTACATTTGAATTGATTGGATGGAATGATATGTAAGGCTAAACACGATTAGTCGGACTATAAATGCTATCTTTTGTTGTCAAGGGAGACGGAAGTTAGAGTACTTTTTTTCAAACGATTGGGTAGAGATGGCCTGATTGGTTAGGTCTGTTAATATAGTTAATTGATAGCGTTAGTTCGAGACCACTAGTTCAAATAAGCTTGATAAAGCAACAGTGCGTTGAAGCCAGCTCATATTTTTGCTAAATAAAAGCCTGGAACATAAGCAGATGGGAATTTGTGCCAGTATTTGTGCCTACATTCAGTGCTAGTCAACGTATCTGTGTTTATTTCCTTGAATTTTGGTAGGTTGAAATATTTGATCTCTTTTTAATGAAAATTGAATGTACATTGATAATTTATGTCTGTATATATGTGCAGTTCAGTAGCGAACATGAGACAAGGCCTATATCTATATATATATTGCTCCAACCTGAACAGAAGGTGTCGGAGAAAAGTCAAACTACATGGAATTACCACATAGTACACTGACACCTACTTTATGATATGGAAGGACTTATAGCTGAAAGTGCAGAGGCGTAGTAACCATTAAGGAGGTTAATACTGGAGTAAGCTGCTTCAGAAGAAGATAGCAGTTAAACTAAAGCTCTGAACTCTGTGTTTGTGATGTATTGTGCTCAGTCTAGCCAGATAGTATAAATTAGTTCTGAAGTAGAAGGTACATCCTTCTTGTTTCAGGGACTGTGGTCCTAGTTATTGAAGCCGCACCTGGTCTGAGCGTTTGCTGAATCCAGAGGCTGACAGCATACTCTTGGGTCCCTATAGTAACCAGTGAGGTGTCTTCAGAAACAGTGAATAGTCGAGCAGAGGAGTCCTTGCCTGCCGCCATCACGAAAGTTAAGCCCACTGTGGCCAAAAGAGCTCAACACTATGTACCCCTCGTAAATGACACTAACTTAATTAAAGAGGGGCAATTAATTGTTTTAATGTTCGGAACTGAGACCATCTCCAATACTAGTTCCAAACATACACAAGCACATGCAGTCATGATGTCTAATAAGAATCTATCTTGAAGAACAAAACCAGTATTACCTCATATTACCACATCACAACTCACACACATAGAATACTAATATTGTATGTCAATGCAAAGACCACATTTATATATGTGTACATAATATTTGAAATTACATGTTATTATATTGCCTGGTTCACTGTGTAGTTGAATCAGGATCACTATTGTAGAGAAAATCAATACATATGTACATATCTGAAATTTATCATTGAATCTTTTAAGATAGTCTTCTAGAGTGTTGACTGTTTGTGAGTGTCACAGTATTGTCAAGTGTGGTGGAATAATTAAATTGTTTATCTGTTGTTGTTGTGGTGACTTACACTTCATCATTTGCATAACCCTAGACATATAACGTTGCCAACACAATATTCCAGAATAATTCTGACTGAGATATAAATATGTGGCAGTAAGTAAGGTTATCTGTAAAACACTACACATATTAGATACAGATACCTTCACAGCTGATCTCAGTCAGTACACTAAGTCCCTATAAATATTTATATCATCCCACTTTACCACAAACCAGACAAGTTTTTTTTTTTTTTTTTTTTTAAATAAAATGTTGCTTCGTTTTGGCGTGGCGCGTCTCGTTCAACCTCATCGGTTAAACTAGGGGGCATGCCCAAATAGAAAAGATCTTGCGGCCTGTTTCGCCAAGTACAAATGGAACACGAGGTGAGAAGAGTACGCTGGCGATGGACTGGACACACACTGAGGAAACCTGTTGACAGAATTACCAGGCAATAAGCTGCAGAATTTCATAAATGGGTATTAGTGTAGTCGAGAATAATTGAAACTGTACTGTACGATCAGTTATGTTAAAATAACTGAAAGAACTAGACAAATATCGGTTCAAGAAGTAGAGAGGAATGGACCCTGCAGTTGAATATGATATATACTGAGGAAACTATTTGATTGCATTACAAGACAGACGTGTTCTGGAATCCACGGCGTAAGAGAAATAGAAGGAGATCAGAAACAAATGGAAAAGAGAATGAAAACAGACATGAACGGGATTTTAAAAAAAACTTGGAAATATCTTGAGGGGATAATAAAGTCTGGTGTGATTTTTTTTAAGCCCACCCTCCAAGGAGAGCTGAAGGGTAATCAGATACTACACACTCATACACTTACACACATACACATACACACACGAGCGCGCCCGAAACATTAACACACACTGTGTGGTAACAGGAAAGTCGAAATGCCGAAACTGGCAAGAAATCAATCCGCAAAGAGAATGATCTACAACCTCCAAATCGAAGATATAACCTAAACATGATAACCTGAATGAGTCGATCTGAAGCGTAATTGCCTTCATTTTGCTGCGTTAAGAACGCTTATTTTGAAGTCTGTCTGCGCTAGCGTAGTACATGCAAGTTTTTGTAGCTGTGTTTGTTTTAATTATGTTTAAGTGCCTTTTTTGTGTGTAGGTCACGTGTTTGTTTGATGAATACCTTCCCTTATTTGTATGTATAAAGTTCCTTCTGTTTAGATAAGTATGATGTGTGTGTAAGTGTATGTGGTGCGTTAAATATGTTTTCTTTGCTAATGTACTTGTATGTATCATCATCATTTTCATTAGCGCTACTTACGAAACATGGAGCCACCAATGTAGTTGGTCCCCTCACAGGAAACCTTGACCAAGCAGTCACACGTTTGTGTAGCAGTGGTTTCTGTAGCAATCAGTTGTACATGATCAGGTTGCCAGTCCAATGAGCAGCCTTGTACAATACGCCTGATGGTGCAGTAGTCTCTTCAGAAACCCCCGGGAACTGCACGGTAATGTGGTTGTGGTTGTGATTGTGGTTGTGATTGTGGTTGTGATTGAATGAAAATTGTTTCTTGTATTTTCCCTCGGTGTTATCTGAATATAACCAACGGGCTGATCACCCGTTTGCCAGTCACTTCGATTACGGAAACAACAGCAAATGGGTTGATTTGCCGTTGCCCTAAAGACGCCACTAGGCGTGATGGGAAACAATGGCAAAGAAAACCTATCTGCTGTTGCCCTAAGACGCCACTAGGCGTAATGGCCACTGACTGCTTTGACGGTCGGTGGCTAAGGACGGAAGAAGAAGAAGAAGAAGTTATCTGAATAATGCTGTGCCCTTTTCTTTATATTTACTGTAGTGTTTTCCTTAGAGATGAAATTGGTATATTATTATTTTTATTTCACGATCAGCAATATATTTTACACACCCCTGTGTTACTGGGGCCCCAAAGGGGAGCAAAGAATTGTAACACTGTACCCTTCCAGGCATCCGTAAAAAGCGACTAAGCGACTGATTTGCGTGTTGGATCTGATTTCTTTTTATCAACCTGTTTTGTCTCTAACAATAGATTCTAAAACCAGGAGGCTGGTTACTCCATTCTGATTTGTGTGTTGAACCTGATTTCTTTTTATCTCCATGTATTGTGCCTGACAATAGATTCTCAAACCAGGAGGCTGGTAAACCCATTCTATAAAACATGTTTACCACAAAAATTTCATCAAGCAATATGGATAAGTCAAATACAGAATACATTTTACAAGGAGAATAATTTATATCGCTAGTGCACTGGCTTCCTAGCTCAGTGGTCCATGTTTCGATCCCCAGATGAGGTGAGATTTTTTTAGGCCGCAAACGGCTCCTGGGTCGACCCAGCCCCAATTAGGTACCAGATCAACTTCTGGGAAGGTTAAGGCGGCCGGCGTGATGCTGACCACATCACCCCTTGTGTGCCGATGGTCAAGAAAATACGGGCCTAACACCATATTCCCAATATGCCTCAATGGGCGTGTTACGAGATCCTTTACCTTTTTTTAAATTATATTTACACTTACTATCATATAAATGCAGGCAAGCTAATATACATTTTATTGGTTTGCTGAGTTCTAATTTCGATCCATATAATTGTCCATATGCAATAACACACTGGCTAGATATTTGAAATAGTCCGCGTTGCATACAGTTTTCATTACTTGATGTATGTAGCTGTGTTTCCTGGTTGTACAATCCATTGCCCGGTCAGATCTTTTTCCAACAGTTTTATTTATTGTTACCTCATTTATTTATGCCAAAAATATATCATTTGTAACGCTAAGTTGTCAGATGTTTCGTATAATATTCAGCAAATATTTTCGAAAATTATATATTCTTCACGGGGATGGTGCTAATACTTCAGCAATTTCCTTCACTCTCCGCACGTTCTGAATGATTGAAATGTTAACTGTATCATTTCTAAAATTCTTTATTTATAAAAATGATCATTTGTGTATTGGGATCTAATTTGAAGATTCGAAATCTTTCTAGTCTTGATTCCCTTTTATCTGATCTTTTCAAGAGAGTAATAATCCGAAATAGGATTTTTTGGGGGTTCTGCAATGTTTCTGAGTAAATCATCATGTCAAGAAATAACATGAACATCGCTGGCGCATTATATGGCTCATAGACTCCTGAAAACTTATTATGTTCATTGGGGGGGGGAGAGAGAGAATTTTTTTGATATTAATAGAATGTGACTTCATTTAAAATGTGCGAGATTGCTGACTTTAAAGACCATAATTCTATAATTCTATAAATAGTTTACGAGAAACCATTTCATTGTACAGGACACACACAAAATGATGCATATTACTAGCTCAGCAGAAGAGAACAAGTGATTTTTTTTTTTCGTACGCCCGCTAATACTCGAGGCGAAATCTCAGGTTATTATGTCTAACCTGAGACTGATTTTACATGAGAATTCCTTTTTTCTTGCACAGAGACAGGTGTCACTCGCCATTCAGGCAGATACTCGCCGATTTCGGAGGTACCCATTAGAGCTTGGTCGGCTCAGGAGCCGCCAGTCCCTGGTCGACGACACTTCTTCAAAAGTTCTCGCCCGGGTTTGATCCTGGGTCACCCGGTCGCCAGCGCAGTGTGGTAACCACTACGTTAGCGCGGCTCCCAGAACAAGTGATAATCTTCAGACTTCGCATGGGCCAGAACAGACTGGAATATTATCTATTCAACAAGTAAAGGTATGACCTACCGATGAGTTGGCACTAATAAAATGACTACTGAAAATCTGGCCAACTTATGAGCAACATAGACAGCACATGTGGCCGTCACCAGTACCATTTTCGAAAAAAAAAAACTGTATGGAGATGCAAATAACCTGGCACTGACCATTGCTTTCTTTGATAATACTCAAGTAGACGTCTCAGAATGTACGAAGAGGATTGTACATTAAAAATATTGCAGGGGGGGGAAAGAAAAGAAGACAAAAGATATTTATTTTCCGCCAAAAGTTGACACTGAAAGGATGAAAAAGATCATGTGGAGAGTAACTCTGAAATAGATGATGCGGAGAGTAATTCTGAAATAGATCATGTGGAGAGTAAGTCTGAAATAGATGATGCGGAGAGTAAGTCTGAAATAAATCATGTGGAGAGTAACTCTGAAATAGATCATGTGGAGAGTAACTCTGAAATAGATGATGTGGAGAGTAATTCTGAAATAGATGATGCGGAGAGTAATTCTGAAATAGATCACGTGGGGAGTAATTCTGAAATAAATCATGTGGAGAGTAATTCTGAAATAGATCATGTGCAGAGTAATTCTGAAATAGATCATGTGGAGAGTAATTCTGAAATAGATGATGCGGAGAGTAATTCTGAAATAGATGATGCGGAGAATAACTCTGAAATAGATCATGTGGAGAGTAATTCTGAAATAGACGATGCGGAGAGTAACTCTGAAATAGATCATGTGGAGAGTAACTCTGAAATAGATGATGCGGAGAGTAACTCTGAAATAAATCATGTGGAGAGTAACTCTGAAATAGATCATGTGGAGAGTAACTCTGAAATAGATGATGTGGAGAGTAATTCTGAAATAGATGATGCGGAGAGTAATTCTGAAATAGATCACGTGGAGAGTAATTCTGAAATAAATCATGTGGAGAGTAATTCTGAAATAGATCATGTGGAGAGTAATTCTGAAATAGATGATGCGGAGAGTAATTCTGAAATAGATGATGCGGAGAATAACTCTGAAATAGATCATGTGGAGAGTAATTCTGAAACAGACGATGCGGAGAGTAACTCTGAAATAGATCATGTGGAGAGTAACTCTGAAATAGATGATGCGGAGAGTAACTATGAAATAAATCATGTGGAGAGTAACTCTGAAATAGTCAGCTAGATTTAATCTATTCACTCTGTGCTCTTCAGTTCCCCAGAGAGCTTGGACCTTTAAGAAATTCATACCAAGACCTCCTATCTTGCACCATCATCTCCATGTATTTCCCTATTTCATTCTGCATCTCTCATCCCACAGACTTCAGAGCAAGGATCGCCCTGCAAAGCTGTCTTCAGGTTTCCCCCGAAGTGTGTCCAATCTATCGCCATCGTCTTCTTCTCATCTCGTGTTCCGCCAGTATTTGTCCGGTTCCTGTCATCGGTTTCATATTGGTGATCCTGCTACATCCTTTCAGTCCCTCTACTCCATGCAAGCACCCATCAATGAAGGTCTGCAACTTCTTGGTTAAAGTTTTTGTTTGTCTCCATGTTACAGGATCATCCAGTGTGACTGCTTAGACATGAGAGTTGAAAATTTGGATGTTATGTCTAAGCTAGATTTAGTTATGAATATTATTAGGTTCAAAATATTTTAACAAGTCTTTACAGGTGTCGAAATTTTCACAGTTTATCTTCTACAACCAAGTCATCAAAATATGCTTACATAACAATAACCTTTTCGATCTTCTGTTTAAGATATCAGAGAAAATATTGTAACGCAGTTTAAGTTTCACAACTTATAAAATACACTGTGTTGCTTCATTTTATTCTACGATTAATTTACTTAACTGACGATTCTGCTGTCCCGACTGGCTGAGGGAATTACAATAAGACCAATCAGCTGCGCTATTTTTTTTTATTTTTTTTTTTCATTCTAGAATTACAAGGATGAAAATTATTCTATCGTCCGAAGAGAAATAACATCGTGAAGTACTGGAAGCTTAAACGAAACAAGGCCTAACAACTACCACAACAACCTTATCTGCTCAAGTAGGGATATGAATCTTTGCTTAACGACAACAGATATGGAGAAAAAAAGGGAGAAGGGAAGAGATGTTATGGGACACCAAAGTACAATTACTAGCAAGAACAATTCCTTACACTGAGAATGGTAATCAGCTTTCGAAATAGACATGTACCTGGAATGCATGTGTGTAGAGACATAGTAGATACTTGCCGCAGGGTTATGAAATGTTAGACGTGTCACAGTACATGTCCAGATTTATGAGGTGGGACGATCAGCTTCTTTCCTCGCTGCCTTTGCTTTTCGTAACTCAAGAGCCGAGTCAGGTCCTCGTTTACAGTTGGGTGTACTGAAGCGTGAATCTACCATATCTCGAACCCGGAGTCTGGTAAATTTGCCGTGAATGCCAAGAGCTTAACTATTCTGTCAATGAGCTTCTCACCTAGGATTTATGATTAAATAAAATTTATTTTGAGTGTCATGGACATCTGACCCGCTATGCCACTTGACAACACTGCTTACTCAAGAAAGAGACCAGGTCAATAATACTTAAGCTTGAATGTCATGGACATCTGACCCGCTATGCCACTTGACAACACCGCGTACTCATGAAAGAGACCAGGTCAATAACACTTAAGCGTGAATGTCATGGACATCTGACCCGCTATGCCACTTGACAACACCGCTTACTCAAGAAAGAGACCAGGTCAATAACACTTAAGCTTGAATGTCATGGACATCTGACTCGCTGTGCCACTTGACAACACCGCTTACTCAAGAAAGAGACCAGGTCATTAACACTTAAGTTTGAATGTCATGGACATCTGACCCGCTATGCCACTTGACAACACCGCTTACTCAAGAAAGAGACCAGGTCAATAACACTTAAGCTTGAATGTCATGGACATCTGACTCGCTACGCCTCTTGACAACACCGCTTACTCAAGAAAGAGACCAGGTCAATAACACTTAAGCTTGAATGTCATGGACATCTGACTCGCTATGCCTCTTGACAACACCGCTTACTCAAGAAAGAGACCAGGTCAATAACACTTAAGCTTGAATGTCATGGACATCTGACTCGCTATGCCACTTGACAACACCGCGTACTCAAGAAAGAGACCAGGTCAATAACACTTAAGCTTGAATGTCATGGACATCTGACTCGCTATGCCACTTGACAACACCGCTTACTCAAGAAAGAGACCAGGTCAATAACACTTAAGCTTGAATGTCATGGACATCTGACTCGCTATGCCTCTTGACAACACCGCTTACTCAAAAAAGAGACCAAGTCAATAACACTTAAGCTTGAATGTCATGGACATCTGACTCGCTATATCACTTGACAACACTGCTTACTCAAGAAAGAGACCAGGTCAATAACACTTAAGCTTGAATGTCATGGACTTCTGACTCGCTATGCCACTTGACAATACCGCTTACTCAAGAAAGAGACCAGGTCAATAACACTTAAACTTGAATGTCATGGATTGGACAAGGAAAGTTATTTGACAAAGACAAACGTCTGCTTATTAAGTCATCGCTTTTCAGCTCTCCAAAAAGCACAGGTTTTCAAAAACGTCATGCCAGGTCATTCTGTCTTATGTCATTCTGTCTTATGTCATTCTGTCTTATGTCATTCTGTATTATGTCATTCTGTCTTATGTCATTCTGTCTTATGTCATTCTGTCTTATGCCATCCGCTGAAGATCTTTCCATGTCTTTATTATCTCTTTTGTTTCTGTCACCAGTGCTCTTCTACCTATGTTTTTCTGTCTTCCTCTACCTCTTCTACCTTGAGGATTCAAGAAGAAGGACTGCCTTGTAAAGCTATAAGTAAGTTTTCTCAATGTGTTTTCTCAGTTTTATCCATAGCCGGTATATTCTTCTCATCTCTTGTTTCAATAATTCATAGTCAAATACTTCACCTTCATCTAGATTGACAGATCATCATTACAGACTTACATGAGCACACACTTTCATTCTCAATATATTTAACACTTGCCATGTGCGCTTCATGTCACTTAAAAACAAAGGGTAGATCTTATATTAAGTTTCCCATTGGTGATCTTACCATTCCACTTGTTACTAAAGGTAAAGGTAAAGGATCCCGTTACACGCCCATTGATCACTTGTTACTAGTTATTACAAATGTACAAGGTCTCTGAGGAGAGACAAAGAATAGACTAACTGCTCACTCAGGCATGTTTGTAAGAGACGACTAATATGAGGCTGTCCGTGAGTCTGGCAAAGTCATCAGGTAAAACAATCTGCTACAGAAACCACTGCTATATTAAAGCTTTTTTTTATCTCTAATGTGCTTGAACATTATTCATCATCATCCTCATCACCATTTTCGTTTTCGCTTCCTGTGGAGCATGGAGACACTACATTAGCTAGTACCCATCCAGGAAGCCTGTATCGACCATTTACATGCTCTTGCTGTGGTGGTTTTTGTAGTAGTTTCTTTTACATAATGAGGTTGCCATTTTCCCGCCCAACCACATATTAGTCGCATTGTTCGACATGCCCGACGGAGCGGTAGTCCTATTCTTTCCTTGTCTCATCAGAGACGACCTTGAACTACACGAGGCATGCTTGACAGTGCCACAAAGAAAATTCCTGTCTCAACAGCGCAACAGAAACAGAAGAGGAGACACAATGTTCCGCCCTCAACCGACACGGATGTTTGTATTTTCATGGACGGTTAACTGTATAGGAGGTTGACAGAATGAAGAAATAAATTCTTTGTGTTGAAAGATTTCCTTGTGGATGTGGTGGTGAGAAGTAAGGGATGCTGGAATTTATATCATGTGATCTTTCTTGTGTGAGGTCAAGTGGTGATCAATACAAGGACAAATACATTCCTATAAACTGTATTTCTTATGTTGTTTTTTTTTTTAATTATCCTTAAGAGTTATTCTGTTTGCTTTTCTTTTTTATTTTAAATAATGAACCTGTTCATATGGTTTATATCCTGATATCGTCAACGTGTGGACAAAAGTGGGCATGGTTTCGTTAACAGCGAAGCGTTATCCCGCTAATCTGTGGTGGCTCTGGAGTTTGAGCATTGCGCGGGCATTTGGAGTGATGATTTTTTTTTTTTTAAATCACGTATAACATAAAAACATTGTTGTATTTACATTTACAAATTCTTACAATCGCTACATTTAGACAATTTGTAAACGAGGCCCAATTTTCTTTATAGTAGGAACATTTAGCTAGGAATCTCAGCTCGCCGATGAAAAGAGAATGAGAGATGGTGACATCAGGAAATTTGTAGGAAACACATACTGCATGCGATATTTAGAGAGAGATAAAATAAAGTGGTTTTGTTCATCTCGTGAGGAAGGAGCCCGATCTATTACCAACTAGAACATTGTCGTATATTATGCAACTACAAAAGTAGTTGTTTATGGGGATGGCCTATGGAATGTGGTCAAGAAGGTCTCCAGAAATTGGCTCGTTAAGAAAGAAGGATACCTGTTCGAGATAGACAAGAAGAAGAGGAGGCGAATACTCTCCACTAGATAGTGTTTTCTAATAAATTCTGGAGAGTTTCCTATTTCCCTACGACTGTCGTGAAACATTCTAAATCCACATATCTAAATTAAAAGGTAAATGTAAAGCCTAACGAATTAATTCAATAAAAGAAAAGAAGAATGGTAAAAGACCAGTGCTGTCACAATGGCGTACAAAAATCCCCCTTTTTCTACTTCGTCTACATAAATGAAACGCTTCCAAGTTTGATAGTAAAGCCTACAGCAGCATACACGCGTTTCAAAAAAATAAAACCGGTACTGTGTTTCTTAGAAAACCTTGAGATAGACACGCTGCGTAATGACCTAGATTAATATTCCATTCATGTCATTTTATGCACTAAGTAAAAGAAAAGACAGACGAGCTTAGAAGAGAGAGAGAGAGAGAGAGAGAGAGAGAGAGAGAGAGAGAGAGAGAGAAGGAGGAACGCATGCAATACTACCACAGTCTCGCGATTAATATTAATGCCACCCCCAACGCGAAAGGCATGAAGCACTAACTTTTTTTCAAATAGACAGTGATAAAAACACTACCAATACACGGTTAGGTTTTAAAAAACATGTTTAATGCTTATTAGGAAACATGACATTATACTGTTTTACGTCTGAAATCCTGACAGTACAGATGACACCCCATCGTATCGAAGTGAACAGGAGGTAGAAGAAAATACATATTTTGAACGCAGCCACTTAGCCCCATTATATTTATATATTTGGGTTCCTTAGGACGTGCTGACAAAGAATATGTTAAGTGTTACGCAAATAGTCTAGGAATTTACAAATTATAGCCAAAATAAAATAGTGAGGTTGTCTGACAGCACCAAATCATAATTGCTCAGTGGCATGTTTTGAAACCACTATTTTACGGGAAATAGGCCAACAAGTTAAATCCGATTTCATTGGCTAGAAGAATATGTAAGCCTAAACATGATTAGTCGATTGCAGATACTATTTTTGGTTGTTACGGGAAACGGTAGGAAGGGTACTTTTTTTCAAATACTTTTGTAAACATGGTCTTATTGGTTAGACCATTTGATATAGTCAATTAGGAGCGTCTGTTCAGTGCTGCATTTTTTAAAATAAACTTACTGAGAAGCAAGTGCGTTGAGATCCAGCTCATATTTTTCTTATGAAAGCCTGGGACAGAGGCAGATCGGAATTGTGCCATAACTCATTGCCAGTCAACGTATTTTGTGTATTATTTCCATGAATTGTGGTAAGCTATAAATATTTGATATCTTTTAGATGAAAATTGAATGTGAATTGATAATTTATGTCTGTATATGTGTGTGGTTCAGTAGCAAACATGAGGCAAAGCCTAGATATTGCTCCAACCTGAACAAAACTTGTCGGAGAGTAGTATAACTGCATGGGATTGCCAATAGTACTATGACACCTATCTTATTGAATAGAGGGAAATAATGCTGAAATTGCAGAGGCGTTGTAACCATTATGGAGAGGAATACTGGTGAATGTTATTACATGAGAAGCTAACAGTTGGCCTACGGCACTGAACTCGGTGTTTGTTATGTATTGTGCTCAGTGTGGAAATAGATTATAAATTAGTTCTGAAGTAGGAGGTACAACCTTCTTGTTTCAGGGACCGTGGTCCTAACGTATTGAAGCAGCACCTGGTCTGAGTTTTGCTGAATCCAGAGGCTGGTAGCATACTCCTTGGTCCAGATATCCACCAGGGTTGTTTCTCAACAACACGGTGAAGCAAGCGAGCAGTGGAGACTGTTTCCTGCAGCTCACACAGAAGTTAAGATTCTGTGGCCAGAGCAGCTCAATCTTGTGTATACCCCCTCTAACAGTGACTTTACCTTAAATCTAGAGGGACATTTATTAGTTTCAAATAAAAAGAAACTGTGAACTTTCCCAATATTATGTCCACGAGAAACAAACACTTGAAGTCATGATGACACACAACCACCTAGCTTGATAAGCCAGTATTACCTCAGAGTACTACAGCACAACTTACACACATATTGCAATAATAATAAATGTCAATACAAAGATCATATCTATAAATTGTGTACATACAACTTGTAATTACATTTGATTGTGATTCCTGGTTCACTTTGTAGTTGAATCAGGATATCTATTATTGAAAGGAATTAATACATATTTTGAAAGTTACAGTTGACTTATTAAGATAGTCTTATAGAGTGTTATATGTATGTGATTGTCACAGTGTTGTAAAGTGTTGTGGATTAAAATAAATTGTTTATCTGTCTGTTGGTTGTATTGAACATACACTTCATCATTATCATAACCCTAGACATTCAACGTAGTCATCACAATATTCCAGAATAGGTCTGACTGAGGTATAAATGTGGTAGCAAGTAAGGTCATCTGTAATACACCACACTATTAGATACAGATACCTTCACAGCTGATCTCAGTCAGTACACTAAGTCCCCTATAAATATTTATATCATCCCACTTTACTACATATATTGGGGTCTCGCTCCCGGGATTTTGAACCTTCCCCTAGCATATATATTGGGAGTAATTCACTGCGGGAAATTATAAAAATTAATTGGGAGCCGCGCTAGCGTAGTGGTTACAACACCGCTCTGGCGACCGGGTGATTCAGGATCAAACCCGGGCGACGGCATTTGAGGATTTTTCGTCGACCGGGAATTGGACTGGATTAACTCGAGACCTGGCGACGACATTTGAAGGAGTGTCGTCGACCAGGGATTGGCGGCTCCTGAGCCGACCCAGCTGCAATGGGTACCTCCGAAATCGGAGAGTATTTGCCTGAAGGGCGAGGGACACCTGTCTCTGTACAAGTAAAAAGGGATACTCACGTAAAATCAATGTCAGGTTAGACATAGTAATAACCTGAGATTTCGCCTCGAGTATTAGCGGGCGTACGAAAAAAAAAAAAAAAAAAAAAAAAAAAAAAAAGAAAAAAAAAAGAAAAAAAAAAAAAAAAATAAAAATTAAAAAGGTATTCTTGGGTGGAAAAATAAGGTTGAGCTCTCAGTGCCTGTGGTTGTCCTTAGATAATTATTTACAGATAAAATTGTTTGGTTAAATAGTGTATACATTTGCCTGGTAGAAAATGGCCGACTTGGCAAAATTTCGATCTGCTGCTGTGCAGACTGCGAAAGAGTTAGGAATGGACGGGCAAGTTATGATTGCTTATGTCACTACTGAATGTGACAAATATATTGAACGTGAAGAAAGAAAATTTGAAGCCGAAAGAAAGTTAGAGGCTGAAAAAGAAATTAAGAGGTTGCAGATTGAGGCTGACAAAGAGGCTAAAGCATTGTAGGCAGATAGGGAGATTAAAAGGCTCCAATTAGAAGAAAAAAAGGCAGAACCCTTCAGACAGGAAGGAAAATATTGTCAAATATGCAGGATGCATAATCATAATACTAGTGAATGTGGTAGGAAAGTTCCTCCATATCACGCGGCATGCATGATAACAGTGGACAAGGGGAAGAAGAAACTGACAGAGAATCATATAAATCTTCAACATCCCCCCATCTGTGAAGAAGTGACATGTAATGGTGCCAAGGTTAGGTGCCCTTACGATTCATGTTTAGAATATGACTCAGTTGTGAGTGCAACCCTAGTGCACCCTGAACAGTATACCACAGAGAAAGTGGAGATACAAGGGGCCGTAAAGGGAATATCCACCATGACACTTCCCGTAGCCGAGATCAATGTAGAGACAAGGTACGTGGAAGGAGTGATTAGAGCAGCCGTGTGTGACGACCCTAATTACCCGCTGGTGTTAGCAAGCAAATATGTTTTTCTAGGAAGCCCTGTAAAACCTGTGGTAATGACCACGCTTCAGGTCAGGTCGACCCCTAGTAGAACGGAGGAGGAACCACCACTAGTTTATTCTCATAAGCAGATGAGAAAGGCCCAGGAAAAAGATAAAACATTAAAACCTTGCTTTGGTAAATTGCCAACAAGCCATGCACACCCTAAGAAAGGACAATTTTATTTGAAGGAAGGACTGCTCTTCAGGAAAGCTAGAGCAGGATCCAAAGAACAGGGACAATTGGTATTACCAACCCCCTACAGGGAAAAAGTGATGGCACAAGCTCATGTTGTACCAGACGGTGGACACCAGAGAAATGGGACTACCCGTCAAAGGACATCGGAAAAATTCTACTGGCCCCAAGTAGCTGCTGATATTCCACAATTTGTGGGGGTGTTGCGCTCATATTCTTATGGGACGCACGGATTACTTCAGAGAGGCATACAATTCATTTAGTATGTCTATTTAATATGGAAAATATATATTTGTATTTATTTGTGTACGAAAATGCATTCCTTTGTAAAGCTAGATAATCCATGATTGATTTATACTTTTGATTATATGAGTGGTCTCTCTTGAATATTGACTTGGCGGATTAATACGGAATTTGTCATTTCTCATTTGGTAGGGCCAGAAAATAGATTAATCTTGCTTAGAATGTTTATGCATTGAATTCATATGTATTACTTGTCTAGAACTAGAAGATTCAGTTTTATATTGTATATCTTCGTATGTTAAGTCGGACTATATTCTTTCTGCCGAAATTCTGAGGCAGGTGTTAGTTTTTGCCTGGGAAGGTGTGAGGAGTCCTGACGAAGTCGCCGATAATGGCTGTTGTGTTCCCTGGGCTGGTCGATTTAGGAAAGTTGAAAATGATCTCTGTGAATTCTTATAAAGGAGAACGATGTCTCGCTACGTGATTCTCCTGTTGTTCTTTGGTAGCGCCAAGCAATGGCGTATGTATTTATTCCTAAATTAAGGTAACGCCAGACCCTTTGTTTCGATGAACTATGTTGGTTAGGCCTAGAGGAAGCCATCGTATTAGCGCACCTCTAGGATCATTAAATACAGATGAAGATAACAGATTGTCCTACAGATGTCATGTATTTTTCAGGAAGAAACCCTACTGATTGTAGAACGGTATGGGAACCTATGGGGAACGTTTATGTTCAGAATTAAGATTTAATTTCGACTCATCATTTACCCTCATGAGTGAGCGAAATTTGTGATGGTAGCCATTTTGAATTCCCATCATTATATGGATCGTTGTCAAGAGAAAAGAAAGTAAATCCTATTATCGGACAATGATGCAGAGATCGTCCTAGCAGGGAAATATACTATTGTGAACGAACATTGCTTCCATAAAGTTGATGAATTTACGACTTGTGAAAAAACTTAGCCAAGAAAAGGTTCTAGCATCGAACCACTATTGATATTGAGGTATTTACCTCCGCTGAGCATGTGGCGATAGACAACCAGAACGTTTGCCTACTGTCGTCCCATAATGTATTCATATGCTGTCTAAGGATGCTGCTGATGTTACTACTCAAATATCCAATATGATGATGTTTTGCCAACTATGTACTGTAACTGTCATATGAAGTTGTTTACGTTCCTGTTGCTGTGGCCGTGTAATAAATACTGGAAAAATCCACAGCTGTTCACTCACATTCTTGACTCTATACGTGTGGCATGTACCTTGTGAGTCCATTGATTCTACATCTACATCTTCTTATGTGAGGAACACTTTCCACTTGTATATTACGTCCTGTGATGCAACTCTACACTGTAACTTGGGTGTCCACCTTGATGTAATACCATATCACGCATTCGCGACAAGTTGTTTTCTTGTAATATTTTTCTGTTCTTTAGTTTTGTTTTGGTTTGTTTGTATTTGTAGGCCTACCCTTTGCTATCTTTCAGTTCTATACACAATTTATATCTATTACACTGTAGCGTCATTTGTTTTTGTTTAG